>BMAW01040235.1:198284-216253 GCA_019974015.1 Nephila pilipes | reverse complement strand
TAAAACTTTGGTACCTAAAAAACACCTAACTTTGGTACCTAAATAAATTACTTACCTAAATCACCTGAATAGTTTATTTGTTGACATCACTTGTTTAAATAGAACTAGCGCGCAGTACGATGTGTATCGTATGAGAGGCAGTTACAAAACTCTATGTGAGAAGGCGTTACTTCGTGGACGACGACGAACAAACTCTTTACACCCTGACCCTTCTCCTTTTAGAATTCTCATCCGCTTCCAATTTTTGTATAAGATGTAATAATTCCTTTGCACCAATGTTCCAAATGATGTTAGATCGCTAGCGGAATTTATTGCCAAAAGGAATAAAATCTATAGAATTGTACAAAGTGTACTCTCTTCATTTTACATCTACAAAATGTTTTCGTCGCTGCCAATGCCGAAAAATGTCACTGTTCATTAAGCTAAACAATGGTGGTCTTGTTCTCGCAACTGATCAAGCCGAACTTTGATAAACAGTTCCTGATAATCAGTTCTTAACAATTATTTTTATTATAAAAGTTTAACATTATAAAATTTACAAAAAATATTATAAAGCTCTTATCCTTGTGAAATAGCAACATGGAAGCCGTAAACCGTATATTTCTTTCCCGTTCTCCCTCCATTCCTAGCTGGTCGTGTATTCCTTCTAACAATCGGGACTATTTTAAAACCTCGCGGGACGCAGGATAAATTGTTAAGAATCGAAACTGTCCCGCTAAAAGCGGGACGTCTGGTCACCTTAGTTATATTACAATATTACAAGTCCATTAACAATGCTTATATTTAAATTTTAGACAGACCAGACAAGGTTAAGTTCCCACAGATACACCCCGTAAATTTCTGAGCGAAATGTTAAATATGTGAAAGGTTTGGTACCTTTCTTTGTTAACCCAGGTTATTCCTTTTGTTTCATGGATTAAAATTTGAAAAAATGAAAAAAGTCAGTTGCAAAGTAATTGCTTTCTTTTTTGACTTTTGAAAATATTGTATTTTAAGAATTTATTAAATATCTAAAAATTTGTATGTACGTATTCATTTCAAGAACATGAGTCGGTGTGTTTTTTACTCAAAAAAAAATGGTGAATTAATTTTTTTTCAACCTATATTTTAAAGTCTGGACTAAATATTTTTTTTATTTAAATTTCAATTTGCGAAGCATAAATATTGTGATATATCCCAATATTTATGCTTCGCAAATTTCCCAAATTTCCATATTTTGATCAGTCCTTTCGATATGTTTGAAGTTGTAGAAATCTTTTTCCAAAATAGTTATTTTTTTCTGGTATTTTACATTGAATTAATAGAAAAAAAACTATTAAAATGTAATGATATGTCTATTTGAAAAGAAAGACTCGTACACCATCGTATATCTTAAAGTTTTATTTTGCTTATTTAAGAACATTGCCCTGTAAAGGAAGGCAAAGTGATAGTTATTTAACCAATGCAATTTTAAAAAAATGTGCTAATTATATTGCTTGTTTATAAAGAATTTGGAAAATTTAGAATTAAAATCGCTATTAATTTCTTCGTAAGATTGCTATTGCATGAAAGATATATAAATGATGTCACAAACTATTTTCCTGCCTTTTAATATTATATATCATCACATAGAAATACTACTACAGTGTGTGTGTGTGTGTGTGTGTGAGAGAGAGAGAGAGAGAGAGAGAGAGTAACACTGAAGAACTTTTCCCCCTATCCTTTTCACATAGTCATATACTTGAAAAATACATATAAAAAGTATTATCTTAGAGAATTAGCCTTTATCATATACATGGACACTGAATTGAAATAAAAATAAAAACCGTTGCTGCAATTAAAGTATCACTCAGTGAAATCTTTGCCAAAAACCCGGAAATGAATGAATATCTTTCATAGACACTTAGAAAACTTTAATGTAAATGGAAAGGAAAATATATAAAGATTGTTATTATTCAGAGCTCGCAAAAATTTCCAAACATATTTCTCATTGAAGATGAATCCTTAAAACTCATAACAATAGAAAATTTAGAAGAAAAGACATAAGTACACATCATTCAAAATGTTCGATAACAATATCCATCCAAACAACTTTTTGAAGAATGTTTAAAGTGCAAGAGTGAATAATAACCAATTTAGAAAGGAAGAAGACGCAAACACATAACATCTGAGGAGATCCGTAGAACATTCCACTAATGCACCTCTTTGGGGAGAAGCTAAAAGGCAAATCAAAATAATAATTCAAAAAGGAAAAGACGCTAATGCATACCATTTTAATATATTTGTAGAGCTTTCCACTCATGTTCCTGTTTGGGTATCACATAAAGCTGAAAGTTGAATCAAAATAATATTTAAAAACGAAAAAAAGTTATGCATACCATCTGAAGAGATTCATTGAACCTTCCACTCATGCAACTCTTTGAAGATCATATAAAGCTGAACGGATATTCAAAATAATAATTAAAAATGGAGAAGACGCTACTGCGTATCATCTGAGGAGATCCATCGAACATTCCACTCTTACATCTCTTTGGGGATCACATGAAGCTGAAAGAATATTCAAAATAATAATTAAAAATGACAAGACGTTATGTCAAGAGGACAAGATGTTAAAAAAATGACAAGACGTTGCATAAGACCATTATACTATCAGAAGAGATCTATAGAACCTGCCACTCATGGAAATCTTCGGACATCATGTGAAGCTTAAAAGTTATTTAGAATAATAATTAGGAAAAGAGAAGGCCATTTTACCATCGGAAAAGATCCACAGTTCCTTCTACCCATGCACATTTTTGGTAATAAAGTGAAACTGATAAATGATTCAAAATAATAATTAAAAACAAAATTCGATATAAAAACCAACGTTTTTAAAAACAACGTTTTTATATGGTGGCAAAGTTTATTAAAGAAAATTATTGAAGTATTAGTTAAAACTATCAGTTATTCTTAACTTTAAAATTTACTTAAAAAGAGATATTTGGTAGCGTATTATAAAATTCATAATACTCATAAAATCAAAACAGGCATTTGAAAGTTTGTAAGTCATTCTATTAAAAAAAAATGGGAACCAGAATTCAGAAAAAATTATTGTGATAAGACATGGCGCCAAATATTGGAAACTTTCTTTCTTGCGAATGATTACTGACTAAAAGTCAGCAAACCTTACTATCTCGGAGATAGTAAAGGGGAGATAGTATCTCCCCTTTGTGAGTACAAAAGTTTTACGATGCCTCATGTGGTGTGGGGAGTGCCCGATGTTCCCAGAGGGGGAAGAAATGTTTTCCTCAATCCTAAATGAGCCGAGGGGAAAGAATATTAAAATTATTGAAATATTAGTTAAAACTTGTCGCAAACGTCTAAATATTGCTTTGTTAGGCGAGTACGAACGATTCCCAAAATTTCAAAGCTCTAGCTTGATGGGAAGTTGGTTAAATTAACGATCGAAAATTTGATGACACACACACACATTCACACACACACACCAAGTGAAATTCAGAAAAACGTTTTAAAAATGACAAGACATTATGCATACCATCCGAAGAGATCTTTAGACCCTTCCACTTATGCAAATCTTTGTTGATCACATGAAGCTGAACGGCTTTACCAATAAAGTGAAGCTGATGAATGATTCAAAATAATAATGAAAAAAGGAGGAAGCGTTAATGTATACCATCTGAAGATATTCATAGAAATTTCTACTCATACATCTCTTTCGAGAACATTTGATTCTATGTAGTGACGCAAAATAATAATTTAAGAAAGAGAACACTAATGTATACATTAGTGTTCTCCCAACCCTAAAAACATCCACTTAAACATACACTCCTGCACCTCTTTTGGGAACATTTGAAGCATGAAGAATGATGCAAAAAATAAATAAGAAAGGAGAAAATGTCAATGCTTACTATCTAAAGAGATCCATAGAAATTTCCGCTCACTCTCCCCTTTCCCTATCAAATGAACCCGAAGAATCATGCAAAAAATAATTACAAAACAGGAAGAATATAATGCATGCTATTTGAATAGAACCAAAGAGATTTCCACTCATCCAACTCTTTGGAGAATCACATGAAATTGAAGAGCGATTCAAAATAATAAATTCTAACGTAAATATTTCTTGTAAACTAATTATATTTATGAATATGAAATTAATAAACCTTAACTGTATTTTGATATTGTACTGTATTATTAAATATTTTTATAAAATTATTATTATCTATTATATTTTGATACTACATTTTAAGTTGATTACGGTCGTAATAATTAAACTCTGGGTTCGCTTCAGCTGGTATTTTTAAAATCTTGGACCAATACTACGTATTTTGCTTCTAATGTTTGATTCGGTACTACTTTGTCAAAATTTTATTAATGTTTAACTGTCAAAAACATTATATTTATTATAAAACAGACACTTAAATTTATATTTATTATAAAACAGACACCTAAATTTATATTTATTCCAAATTCACTATTATTTTATCCTTGAAATATCGCTTTTAAAGGCAGAGAAAAAATGAAATATTGACGTAAAAGAGAAACACATTTAAAATCATTCAAGAAAACTTTGCTTGGGTTCTAATTTATTTTCTTAATTTACAAAACAAAACAGTTCTATGTAGAAACTCAAATTCTAAGTCGCAATAACTTTCAAAAAGACTAACTGTTCACAATGTTAGTATTATGCTTGTTACTTTGAAAAAATTAAACGATGCAAGAAATCAGGTTCATATCGAAAAAAACTAAAGAAATCTGCAAATAACGTGGATTCTGACTGTTTTAAGGATTTCAACCGCTTATTTGCTTATGATCATATAATTAAGTTAAAGCTTTTAATCGATAAGCCTGCTGCCTGTTCTGTTCGTACAATTTTTTTTTATTTCCGATAAACTATAGCAACTATGGAAAGCACATTTGATATTAGGCTTCGGTATACGGAGATTATTCCGAAAGAATTTAGCAATTACGGACGTTTCTCAGCCAATTTTGGAAGCAGAGTTCTTGGAAAGATTCGGATTGCTCAGAGCACCCAAAATCATGGACAAATTAATTTTAACTTTTTTAACGGTAAATGCGGAACCCGTCACATGGACTTAAGACAGTTCTAGCGATACGATATAATCCAAATGTAACAAGACTTACTCTAAAGCTAATATAAAATGAATAACTAGAGTACATCACTTTTAGCGTACATCATTTACTTACTAGCGTACATCATTTTTAATAAACTTCGCAGACGTCCGGCTGAAAAGTTAAAGCACTAAATTCTGGATTTGTTTCCTTATTAGACGAATGCATAACTCTACTATCATACAGCTCATGTGATAGCTCAATTCCTCTGTAACGAAAAAAAATGACGATTGTGAAGAATATGTGGCAATTTTTCCCGATTCAGAAGTTACAACTACGGATAAATATCTTCCCCTCTACATATAAGACCTTTCTATTACACTATATGGCAAAAGTATTTTTTACAATTAAATACCAGTTAATAAATAGGATATTTATAACACTGCAATAACGACAACAATAGGAGATATTGAATATATTTGAACTCAAAAACGCAGGTCAAATTTTCCAAATCCTTACAGACAAAGTATTACAAGGTTTGAATTTTTGAGTTTAATTGGAAGATAGTTTTGTTGTTTATGAAAACTTTTCGACCTACTTACAAAATGTATGACAAATTATTCCACATTTTGACACATTCCAAATAATTATAAACTTAAAAAAGTGTATTTTTGGTCGAACCGAACTGCCATTTCTTGAATATTTGGTGGCTTGGGATGGTTCTCTCCTCCAATATCACGAAGTGTTAAGGTGGATTCTGACTTTATATTAGCTAATACTTGTGTAAATTCTGTAATTTTTTTGACTATCATAAACTTTTTCTACCATTACTTTGAACCAAATGCACACAAAGAAGCTTCACTATATGATTTTATCAAAACCATTAAATGCATGATAAATCCCCAGTACAATACATACCTGATCCATTCCATGCATTAAATACTTTTAAATGTACGCTAATTAATGCTGTTTTACTTGCTCATTTCAAAGATGATATAAACTGTCCCCTTTGACTGACGCATCAGATATAGCTATCAGTACAGGTTTAAGCCACGTATTGATAACAAGTCCCAACAACTAGTTTTTTTTCTCGTTAGTTGATACCTAACGAAAACAATTATAGTGTCTATGAGGGAGAGTTACTCCCTCTTTATAGAGTCGTTCACAAAATAAACAAATGCTCTCCCTCTCAAATTAAATAATTACAACTTTTGGCTCTATTTTTCAACAGACATCCTAAACATTTCGAGTAATTCCAATGCTGTAGCTGATGCTGTCTCTCGTATTTCTAAGGTTAACTTACTTACCAAATTAGTTTCTGAGCCAATGGATCGAAAGCAGGAGTCTGATTAGAATTTTTAATCAGGAAAAATTATTCAGGATTAAAATTCCAAATGATTGAGATTTTTTGCTGATATTAAACTCACGTGAACATCTCAATGGTTACAATATGGTCTTTTGTTCTCGAAAGTTTTAGGCAAATTGTTTTTTACCCTATCCACTCTCTATTCCATCCTGAAAGTAAAACTACAGCTAAATAAGTCAAAGAAAGATTTATATTACTTTCTCTACTGACAGATTGCATCCATTTTTCTATATACAGAAGATTATAATATTAAGGCAATTAACTTCATAATTCTACCAATAATTACACAGTCGGACAATTTCCTCTCCTCATTCAGATTTCATCACAATCATCTAGACATAGTGGGTCTATTTATACCACTTACATATGATACTTTACTTGAGTCTGCAAATGTTCTAGGTGAATTTAATAATGAATGTTCAAAGAGCAGAAACCTGTGCCTCCATTTTTTTACAGAATGGATTCCCAGGTACGTCTCCTAGAGATGGTTACTACAAACCACGGTTCATAATTCGAATATGAGCTGTTCCGTGAAGATACAAGGTTCTTAGACAGAGATGTTATAAAATACAAGTTACCACCTGGCTTCGAATAGGGGATAGTATAAAGGTTTCCTTGGAAATTGAAAGACAATGTTACATGTTAAACTCACTGAACGGGGACAAATATTCTTCCCATTGTCCTGTTGGGTATCCGTTCTTGTCCTAAGAAAGAAGCTTTTCCTACTGAATTTCTGCATATGTAGCATATATGTCTTCCAGGAGAAAAAAATTTCACTTGAAGAAAGCGAGTTCTATAGTTCCAAGATTTATCCAATAAATAAGGATTTATATAAAACTGTTACACCTGTTTCAGCTTCAAATCCCTCAGTCAACAGAGAATTTATAATCAAAGATTTAGACACACCCAATCTTGTTTCTGTCTTCATACCTCCGAAAGTCTCTCGAATAACCATGTGATAGGCCTACAACCTCCTACCAAAGTATATCAATCTACTTTTCTATATATATATATGTGTGTGAGTTTAAAATTGATCTAATCTATGTAAATAACTTATATAACCAATATCAATCCTCTTTAAAGCATCTGCTACATGAGTCGAAAAATACGGAATGCACTTTAATCACTGCGCATTCTCAGAATGCCACCCAAATTTGAAATTTGAAGACGTATAAATCCTATGTAATAGTAAAATACAAGCAGTAACAGGTCAATTGAAAAGTCCCCGGCCTAACATAGTAAAACACATTTTTTGGCAAAATTAGTTTTTTTTTTATTCAACATAATTCCCTTCAAGGGTGATACACTGATTATAGCCATCCTCCAACTTTTCGATACCATTTTTGTAGTACGATTTGTCCTTTGCTTCAAAATAGGCCTCAGTTTCGGCGATCCCCTCTTCATTCGAAGAAAATTTCTTCCCAGCGAGCATTCTTTTGAGATCTGAGAACAGGAAATAGTCGCTGGGGGCCAGATCTGGAGAATACGGTGGATGAAGAAGCAATTCGAAGCCCAATTCATGGATTTTACCATCGTTTTCACTGACTTGTGACACGGTGCATTGTCTCGGTGAAGCAGCACTTTCTTGTTCTTCAAATGCGGCCGTTTTTCGGCGATTTCGTCCTTCAAACGGTCCAATAAAGCTATGTAATAGTCGCTGTTGATGGTGCTTCCTTTTTCAAGGTAGTCAATGAAAAGTATTCCATGCGCATCCCAAAATACAGACGCCATAACCTTGCCAGCCGACTGTTGCTTTTTCCCACGCTTTGGAGCGGGTTTATCGTGTGCAGTCCACTCGGATGACTGTCGATTGGACTTCGGAGTGAAAGGATGGAGCCATGTTTCATCCATTGTCACATATCGACGCAAAAACTCGGGTTTATTACGCTCGATCATCTTCAAACACTGCTCCGAATCATCAACTCGTCGTTGTTTTGGGTCAAAAGTGAGCTCGCGCGGCACCCTCTTTGCACAGAGCTTTCTCATACCCATATATTCGTGAATTATATGATGTACACGATCAGTTGATATCTTTAGAGTGTCTGCTATTTCATTCAATTTCAATTTACGGTCATTCGTAATCATTTTGGGGATTTTTTTTAATGTTTTCGTCGGTAACAACCTCTTTTGGGCGTCCACCGTCTTCGGTGCTCATTTCACCACGTCTAAACTTAGCATAGCAATCCTTGATGGTTGATTTTTCTGGGGCAGTGTCGGGAAACTCGGCATCGAGCCAAGTTTTTGCTTCAACTGTATTTTTTCCCTTCAAAAAGCAATATTTTATCAACACGCGAAATTCCTTTTTATCCATTTTTTTCACAATAACAAAAGTTGCTTCGCTCAAAATGCTATAATTCACAAACTAATGATCCGACAGCTGTCAAATTTGTAAGCACATCTTCTGAGGGTTAGGGCTAACTAAAAAACCTATGGATTTAATTCTAGTAGCGCCATCTATGTGTCAGGCCGGGGACTTTTCAATTGACCTGTTAAATAAGTTATATCAGTTAATTGCTTTTGTTGCGTAATGATATGTAAATCATTTTGTTATTTAAATATCATTAAGATTCACTAGATTAATCACGACTGCTGTAGCCTTTCACGCTGATTAAATTATTTAATGAATGTTAGTTCTAAAATAACAAATTAATTTAGCAATTTTTCAATATTTTATGGCAATATTCCACAAGATAAATTTGAATCCACAGATTTTGAAGAATATATTTTATAACATTATATTTTTTTCTTTATTAGTACAATTAAAAAAAATCTCAATTAAATGTAATTGAATGCGATGAAATGGTTAATAAATTGTAATGCAGGTTGTATTGTTATATTATAATTTATAGTATTTTGTCCTCATTTATTTTATAAAAGTTTCTTTTATCTCAACAGAAACTGTTTCAGGAATAATATTTTCATAAATTTCAATTAAGCTTCATTAGAATGATAAATGAATATTTTTTGTTTAATCAAATACAAAATTTCTGTATTATCTTCTGTTATTAAGAGTAAAATTGAAGTATTGATATTTGGTCAGCTATCAAACAGTTTAACTTGAAAAAAAAGTACTTGCACAATGCATCACTAGAGCTTACGCAAAGTGTTTATATATGTATTGAGTTTAGTTTAAGTAATACTTTAGTTAATACACAAACGCTTGTGTACATGTGTGCCATTAAAAAAAAAGTTGTGCTTATATCTATATTTAAAATGAGTCATTTTATCTTTATGTAAGTTGCCTTAAATCTCTATCCATAATGGATCACACTCCATTTGAAATTCTAATTAGTATAATTATATATTTTTCAATCGGTCTTCACTTAAAAGAAAAAAATTCTGATAATAACTTTGCAAATTAATGAAAGACTTTTGATATATTTATAAATCCTATCTTCAGTTTTGAAAGTATGAATAATATAAATTATTACATATTAAAAATGAGGTACAATATATTGGTCTGATAATGTTTCATGTACAACAATTGGGTACAGGATCAACTGAATTTTCATAACTTTAAAAAAAAGTATTTTTAATTTTCTAAAAGACTATATCAAGCATTGCTTTTACTTTTCTTTCTCAATGTTTAAACTCTGATATCCAGTGAAGTATATTTGTTGAAATATTACGTCTTTACTTAAAAAAGGAACATGCTTGTTTTTATGAAAACTACTTCTGTGTATGAAAAAAGAGGCTGCTTTCATTAGATAATGGGACCAGAAATAATGAACCCAAGAGAACATAATACACGCAGATATTTAATCGGTACTGATACAGGTATTCAACGGGTCGAAACACATTCTATAAAAAGAAAAAAATTAATATTGGAAAAAAAGCATTTTAAGAAGTGTTTTTTGTCCCCTTACTCCGATGTTTAATGTACATGGTTTACGTGTTAGTATTGATAAATCTTTATCAGAAATTGAAATTGAACTTTTTTAAATACGAAAACAATATCACTGCTTTAGTACAGTAGCTCCGTTTTTTTTCTGTACATTTTATCATTACTCTCGAGAAAAGATACCATTGTTCTTTTTAAAATTCTTTTCAAATATATTAACGATACCCTAATGATTTTTCTTCATGGAGAATTTCTTATCAAAGAGGAAGAAATAAGAAAATGTTGCGAGATATTTTTTTACCATTGAATGTAACATTTTTTTTTTTCCTTTTCTTTTGAAACGGTTTATTAAGCACTGGTTCTGGAACGTGTTCCTAAGCTGATTTTAAGACACTGAAAGGTCAACAAATGTCGCAAAAACTTTAAAAATGTTAAAATATCACCTGGGAATAAAAAGTGCTTTACGATGCTTCCATTTCTCTTAACGTATTTTGAGCTGTATTACTAATATTCAATTCCTTAACTTTCTTAATTTGAAAAATTTTTATTTCTGAGTTCATTAAATAAAAATATGAAACTAATTTTGCTCTAATCATTCCATTGTATATAATTAAATGTATCTAGTTCAATAATAATTGTTATCCATTCTGATAAACAATAATACATTACAAACACACCGAGAATGAAAGTAAATTAAAAATTCCAAATAAAAAGTTTTTGAAAATATTAACGATCGAAATTATTAATTATTAAATCTCTAAAAATATACTTATTTAAAAAATCAAGAAAAGGAATGCAAAACCTCAATAACAATAAAAAATAAATAAAAACAGGAAGAGAAAATACATGAAAGAAAATGCTTTAAAAATATAAAAAAAGGAAATACATTTATGTAATACTGTCACTAAATTTGAATAGTGAACTCTAATCAAAAATGGTTTAATGATCAAACCTTCTTAAAACCTAATAGATAATAGCTACATTAAACAAAAAACAATCAGCTATTGCAAGAAAATAAGAAAACGAAGTCAGCAACAAACAATAAAAAGAAAACCAAAGAAAGAAAATGCTAGGAAACCAGAATTTAAATCAAAATTTAATGCAGAATACAGCATTAAGAATAACAAGAACTAATATGTAAAAATAGTTAAAGTTAAGAAATAAAATTAGAATATAACTTACACATCTTTAAAAGCCATATTAATCCAAGAATCATATTTGCTGCCAGAAACTCAAAACAGTAAACATATCGATAGTATTGCTTTTATGAATCAGAATTAGAATTTTAAGAAATTCCTCTAAAAATATGAATAGTTAGAAAAGTTCTTTTTTAACTAAGACTTTAAAATCGTTATAAATTAAAAATAAGTAAAACCAAAAATTAAATACGCAAAAACAAAAGTAAGAAGATAATTGTTCAAGTTTTTACTTAAAAAAACCAATCATATAATCGAAATGAAAGTAGTAAATTAAATAAAATGTATCAAGTAAAGCTATATACATGAATATATATATATATATATATATATATATATATATATATATATATATAGTAAACATGAATATATACATATGTGTGTGTATGTGGTGCGTGTGCTTGTGTATGTGTGTGTGTATTAAATAAATAATTGATAATTAAAATAAATTTAGGTTTTTTTTATGATAAGAAGCATTTATTTAAATTAAATTTTTCGGCTGAGTGTTGGTGACATAGGTTATATATCATTATGCTATTTTGTGCATTTCATTATCTTAAAAATTTAAAGTTATTAAAAAAATTCTTAAAAATATAGAAAATCTGTAATTGTTCATTTTAGTTTTACTAGTAAAATAGAATTAATTAGTTTGAAGTAGATTTAGCAGGTTAATTATCTTTTGTATGCTCGATGGCTCATAATTCAGCCAATCATTCAATTAGAACAGGATGAAAATAATATGTATAAAACGGCATTTTAAGTGACTTGAATATAGAAGAGAACAGTTGAATTATGAAGAATAAAGTTAAATAACTCATTTTGTGTTTTCTTTACTTTAGATGGTCTATATATGAACTTCACCACTTTATTTAAAGTTAACTAATATAGATTTATGATTCCTTTGGCTTGTATTCTATTTTCTTAATGTTTTGTCTTGTATCCCCTCTTTTCGAATTAATTAATTGATTGATTTTAAATTTTTATTCTTTTTACACACTTATTATAAAATAATATTCTGGTAGGGAAGATTTGTATCTTTAAAAACTAGATTTACTATTAGTTTTAATTCTGTCCTAGAATAGATTTTTCTTTTATATTCCATAATTTATTAATTTATTGTTCCCTTATACACATGTTTCTTATGCACTTTTCTTTTACTACAACAAGTATTATATATATATATATATAATACTTGAAAATAAAATAATAAAATAAAACATAAAATAATATAATAAAGAACATAAAAAAAATATGTTCTTTCAAGTAAAATTTAAATAAATAAAAAAGTGATAAATGCAAATGGAAAGAGAGATTCGATTGCTAAATGAGCCAAGCCATCGCCTTAGCTAAATGCGAAAACTTTTGAAGTATAGGCAGACGTATATTTCGTACAAAAAATTACACAAAACCTTATATTATTTATCTAAATTCTTAAAAATTAGAAGAAATGAACAAAATCATTGGAAATGATTTCTTACAAACATTAAAAATGATCATGAAAGATATTTTAATGCTTTCAAACGTACGACGAAAAAGTTTTTAAAAACATAAAATTTATAACAGATCAATAAAACAAATTTTATAGGAAGAATACAAAAAAATGAAACTAATCTTATTTTAAAAATCATATAAATTTTTAGAAGGTTTTGATCTATTTAAATAATTAAATACAATGTAATGTATATGTTGTCATGTAATTTACTGTCTCAAAAGTTTCAATATCATCTGAAATTATTGTAATATTAAATTGTTCAATAAAAACATAAATATAGTTGGAAATAAAACAGACGGCAGAAAGAAAAAGAAAGTAAAATAAGAGGAATGTTTGCTTAAGCTAATTTTTATACGCATTAAATTGTCTTCGGAATCCTATTTTTCTTCAAAGTAAAATGTGGAACATAAAATAAGTAAATTTTAAAAAATACCGATATGATTAAATATGAACGTCTAAATTTTCTTCGTTTGTGTATTCAAGAATTTATATTTATATATAATATTTAGTTTTTCCTAAAGCCTACACTTTTGTTTTTATACGTATTTTTCAAATGAAATAAACGGAAAAAAATATTAAATTGTTGACTTACAATATACGAAAAACTTCTAAAGCTTATATTCAGTAAGCTATTTTAAGGGGGGGGGGGGGGGTAAACATAGTTTAGCTTAGAAGCTTAAGATATTATAATAATCATGTTTATTCCTATAAAAAACTATAAACAAATATTTGTGAAATGTAATTATTTATGCTTACAATATAAATATGTTGAACAGTCTTCTGCATACAGCTTAAATTTTCAAAAGATTTAATACCAAAAAATATTTAACAAACATGATCTTATTTAATTTTATTATTTATTTAGTCTTGTTTGTTATTAAATCTTAATCTTATTGTTCTAAAATTTCATTAATTTGATATCTATTGATACTTCTTTGGTTCCATTTTTGGTAATCAGTTTAGCAATTTTGAGCATCTATTTTCTAAGGTTTGGTTTGGTTTTATTAACATCGCACTAGAAGCAAAACGAGGGCTATTGGCAACGGTTTTCGTAAATTTGAACCTCGATCAAGTAATGAGGACGACACTTGAGCTGGAACCCTTCTCTCTTAACTTCCACACAACGCCCACCTTTTTTCTATGGAATTTGCCACCTGATTAACTCATTAATGATTATTCCCTTTGAAATAAGGTTTTAGTATTCGTTTCATAGTAAGTCAACAAATAATAAACTCTACTGAGTTTTAAATACTTCTTAGTCATATGAGGATCATTTAATAAGTCCTTAGAATAAGATAGAAAAACAAATTTTTTAGGTAGAACATTTTTCTAATTTGCAACATAATCTCAACTTAAAGCAGCCAAACAAGTTTAATATCGAAAGATCCTCAAAATAAGCATCTGTTTGGGCAATACCTCTTCGTTCGACATGAACCGTCATCCGCCGTGTGATTTATTTTAAGTTTGGAAATTTCAAAAGAAGTCACTAGGGTGCAAATCTGGAGAATACAGTGGATGTTGTTGCAAATTCGAACTTTTAATTGCATGATTTTGGCCATCGAGATTACACAAGTGTGTACCCGTGCTTTGTCTTGATGGAAGAGAATCGTTTTCTTTTTCAAATGAGGATATTTTGTTTTTTATTTCTTCTTGGTTACTTTACTATGTCTTGATTAATTTTATTTAAATACGGACGATTATATTTCCTTCTTTAGATATTGAAGAATCTATATCTTTGTTTGGAATTTAGCTCTCTCTGAGGCCCATACTTGTATTTTTTACATACAATAAAGAGGGAATTATTGACTTATAAGACTTGAATAATTAATAAATCCGCTTTTCGGTAGGCCATTTTTAAGAAAAAGAATGAAAGTTTATATAATCTTAGAGTGTAAAGTATTATAACAAAGATGTGCATTCTCTTAAAACATTTTATACTAATATTTGCAAAGTTTAGTTATTTATAACTGCAATGTAATTACATTAAAGGGACTTAGTACCTTTGCACCTTCAAAAATTCGATTTTTCAAATTTGATTTTAAAACATAGTACTGAATGATAGGAGCATTTTAAAACAAACCGCGTCAAACTCCGACAATTATTACGTCCTGTGCAACAAAAAATGTAATTGTCTAAAGTGGCTTGTTCTATGTAATGCAATGTAAACAAACCTGTTTTTCTCAGTTTGCTATTTTCACACTTTCCCACAGGATTAAAAAAATTATTTTGCATGCAGAGCTTTAAAATTTTACATGAGTGTTGTACTTGTAAATCTTTATTCTGTGAACCTTAATTTTGTTAATAGGATGATTAGATTTTATTTTATAACATGATACATGAAATAAAAGTTACTAAATACAAACTTGATAACTTTTTTAATTTTTCAATTTTTTTAATGTAAGGTAAATTTAAAATTTGAGGTTTACAGAATAAGGTCATTACTTAGCTTTAATTTGGTATAAGAATTATGGTTCTACTGTACTTCTTTCAAAAGTTATCTTGTGGGTAACGTAAGGTAAGCTAATTTATTTTTCAAATTTTTGTACGCATATTTCATGTTGTATAAGAAAATATATTAATTTAATAGCAACACTTGACCCAATATTTTAAACTATATACTTTATTACACAAACTGGCAAAGTTTCATACTGAAATGAGCAAAAATTGTTGTTTTATGAAGAATCGAAAAAAGTTTGTCAAAATGTTCTACTTTTGATTTCGTAAGGTACTAAGTCCCCTTAAGCGGTCTTTCACACACAGCTAAATCTTTTAAGGATTTCAATATCAAAAACATATTAAACATGATCTTATTGAATCTTATTTATAATTTAATCTTTTTAAAAAAGTTTTACCTTAATTTTCATTAATAAGAGTATTGATACTTCATTTTTACCATTTTTGGGAATCAATTTGCGGCAATTTTGAATGACTTTATTTTTAAAAAAATTAGCCACTTGTCTGATCCATTATTTTGAAATATTACAAGGTATTGGTATTCATTTCATATTAAGAAAAGAAGTAATAAACATTCCTGGATTTGGAAATATATCTTATTGTTTCACTTTAAGCAGAGAAGTTAAGATCGGACTTCTCTTAAACATTAGTTTAGTTTATATTAACGTCGCACTGGAAGCAACAGGAGGTTGGCGACGGACCTCGAAATTTTGAACCACAGTCAAGTGACGAGGACGACACCTTAGCTGGCACTCCCCTCTCCTAACATCCGAACCACACCAACGGGAGGACTTTGGGCACCGAACAGATTTAACGTGCATTAGCCCCGGCTACACGGCGTATCTTTGGCGGCCAAGGATCGAACCCGCGACTGAACGAAAACCGCCAGCCGCGAGTCCACGACCTTGACCACTAGGCTACCGCGGCCCCAACATTAATTTACAAGCCAAGACTATAGATAAATGTCGGTGAAAATTTGTAACCTACAAGCCCCGTGAAGTTCAAACACAAAATCAATAGAAGAAACTTGTATTGATATTTTTTTAAATATTCAAGTCATTTTAAATCACATAGCTTAGTAAATAATATATCTTTGGACATCTTGAAAACACACAAAATATATATTGCATTTGAAACTGAAATATGTAATGTTGTACTAAAAATTGTTAAAGTCGAGTATTTGTGTTTGGTGATATCTTAAAGCTATCACACCCTCTTATGGATGACAAATATTCTTTAATAAGGCCTTATATGAAAAGAGTATAATCTATTTTGTCAAGAAAGTAAGATAATATAGAAAACAAAAGACACACATACAACAATCTTGAAGAAAAGGAAATAAAACACATGATCAAACGAGAAGGAAATCTAAAATCTAATAAAACAGATCCAGATAAATCCGAAAATCTCATTACTCGAGACATTTTTCATCACTCGAGAGATTCATCGCCGAAGTCATCAAAATACCCGGATAAAGGACCACAAGGGAATACGAAATATAGCCTTAAAGATGGTGTCGGAAGAGGCTATTTAGTACTTCAGACAAATCGTCTTCCGAATTCGGAACAGTTTTTCAATGGGCCTTTATGAGAAACAAGCATGCCAGTAAGAAGAGTAAGAATTCATCTGGGAGTGCTTAAAAGTAGTGATGCGAAAATATATTAAGATAATGCTTTCTCGGAAAATTTGTCTTGTATCACTTTGAAATTCGAAAGAGGAGAGCTTTGTTCCTTTTTTTCCAAAGGAAAGAGATAAATAGAAGAGGAAAAAGTTTCAATGTATTTTTTTTGTAGAATCCATTAGAAGGAAAGAACTTTTCTTATTTTGCATCATCCTAAATATTTTCTAAAAATATTATATCTTTTCAACCTTATATTCTTTAAAAGTTTATGGAACGCATTATTATTGAAGAGAAATAATAGAAGTGCAGATTAAATATAAGCATTAAGAAATGCACGACTAAATAAATATGCTGTGGATACCGTAAATATTCAATTATTGGTAAGAAATAAACGAGAGATATCTGCATAAAATTACTCTGCATATTAACTCATTTTTTTTATTCAAAACTGTGAAAATTAGAACTATTATTATTTATGTGTTTGGTTACAGGAAACCATTGATTGCAATAATCCTCAATATGGAGAAGATAGGTGAGCCGTACAATGAATGTGGTTTTCCAAATGTTAAAAAATGCTCAGAGAAATATATAACTCCGGAAGGTGGATAATAGAGAAGTCGTAAAAATAATAAATGTAAACCAAAATTATGTATCTCGAAAATTATTTTAGCAGTAATTAAAACGTTTCCTTATATTTGGGACAGTAATTAAAGCTACACTCTACTTTGGAAAAATTATTTAAGCTACACTCTACTTTGGAAAAATTATTTAAGCTTTACGGTACTCCTTGATAATAAATAAAACTTCTACAATTTTATATTTCATATCAATATCCGGTTTCTGAAACCGAAAAAGAAAATAATAAACTTAATAACTAATTTACAGTATTTTACTTAATAACTGATTTACAGTATTTTACTTAATAACTAATTTACAGTATTTTACTTAAT
>BMAW01040235.1:164351-198274 GCA_019974015.1 Nephila pilipes | reverse complement strand
TAATAACTAATTTACAGTATTTTACTTAATAACTAATTTACAGTATTGTGTAATTAAATATCAATTAACATGCAGAATAAATTTTATCCAAATATCTCGGTTACATCTTAGTAATAATTAAAACTTTGCAATACTTCCTTATAAGTCTTTATTAATTTTAATATATGACACATTTTGGGCTAATTTGGTGTTAGTTAGTGATTCCGCTGTTAATAAGTTCAGTAATTAAATAAAACTCACAAAACGTCAAAAAGATAAATACAGTGACTTTTTCAGTTATATAATTTCTGAGATAATATATCATATTTCTCGACATCGTTTAACATCAATATATCTTTTAGTTATCAGGAAATGTCCAGATAAAGGGAAAGAGGTTCTTGTTTCGAAGAAGTTGATGTGATATGCCTTAGGAAGAATGAAATCATTAGCACGTTGCAAACCCTTTCTAAACAATCAACTCAACTCCATAAAAGCATGGCCTCTTCTGCCTGACATTTTTTGTGGGGGTATTTAAAGAACAACGAATATAAAAATAATCTTCAAGCAATAAATGATGTAAAAATTTCAATTCCTCAAAGAGTACAAGAAGTCGCTCTAAGGAATTTGAACGTTGTTTCTCAAAATATACGCAAGCAATTTCATATTTGTTCAAAGGGGAGGACATTTTGAACATTTGTTGTAAATTTGAATGCTAAAACTTTTTCTACGTTATGTTATAAATGCTTTTAGTCATTTGCTTAAAATAAATGTCTTTCAGTTCTTTGTTTATGTTGAATCAATTTACGAATTTTCAGAACGAGAACTTTTAGGTTACATGGTAGTTTTAAAACAAAGGTTAAAATTAACTTTTTGAATGAAGCATAATGAAAATTTCGCATAATCGAAATTCATCTAATACTGACCATATAAAAATGTTGTAAATTTTTTAAATCTGGGACCTGTTCTATATGTTGAGCCAAACTATCAAACATTATTTGGATATGTAATTTTTTGAGTTTCTCTAAAAAGGCTTCTGGTTTGTACACACATTTCTGGATTAAAACGATTTCTTTCGCTTTATTTAGCTTTGTATTTTATTATATATTATTATCCTTTTAACCGTATTTCAAGCACAGTATACAAAGGAATTTAAAATTCACTAAAGCACTTCTATTCTTTATTTTAATTCATATTTATTTGGGGTTCTTAGCATTTATAGTATAACGATTTCCCTATTTACTCAATTTTTGCTTAATGCGTTTTTCACATTTATGAAGAAAATAAATATTAAAGAGACATTATTATTAAAATTATTGCGATACGACATAGAGCCTCGCTTAACGAGTAAAACATACTGCAAAAATAATTCGATATAAAAACCAACGTTTTTAAAAAAACAACGTTTCTATGTGGTGGCAAAGTTTATTAAAGAAAATTATTGAAATATTAGTTAAAACTGTTAGTTATTTTTAACTTTAAAATTTACTTAAAAAGAGACATTTGTGAGCGTTTTAAAAAATTCATAATCCTCATAAAATCAAAACATGCATTTGAAAGTTTGTAAGTCATTCTATTAAAAAAAATGGGAACCAGAATTCAGAAAAAATTATTGTGATAAGACATGGAGCCAAATATTGGAAACTTTCTTTCTTGCGAATGATTACTGACTAAAAGTCAGCAACCCTTACTATCTCGGAGATAGTAAAGGGGAGATAGTATCTCCCCTTTGTGAGTACAAAAGTTTTACGATACCTCATGCTGCGTGGGAAGTGCCCGGTGTTCCCGGAGGGGGAAAGAAATTTTTTCCTAAATCCTAAAAGCGCCGAGAGGAAAAAATATTTTGACTTATTAAAATTATTGAAATGTTAGTTAAAACTTGTCGCAAACGTCTAAATATTGCATTGTTAGGCGAGTACGAACAATTCACAAGATTTCAAAGCTCTAGCTTGATGGGAAGTTGGTTAAATTAACGATCGAAAATTTGATGACACACACACACTCACTCACACTCATACACCAAGTGAAATTCAGAAAAACGTTTTAAAAATAACTCGCTTAACTATAGCGACTTTTCGCATAACAAGTGACGAGGAGAGTGGAAGTCTGTATTTCGTGCCTGTGGTATCTCAGATTTGCTTTTAGCACTTGTTCTGCTAGCAGTTAGAGTCACTTTTGTGCTCCCATATTTTTCAAGCTTGTGTTCAGCTGTTATGAAACTTGTAGTCAAAAAGCTTGTTCTTTGGTCAAGATTAAGAAGCTAAGGGTGGATTACAATGATATCGTTGAGCTTGTGAAAGGACGCGGTTAAAAGATTCCCATCGAATAGCTTACAGAATTGCAATGAGTTTCTCAGCAAGAAGTTCAGGTGAAGAATTTGTTAAAGGAGAATGAGTTAACACCAAAAGTATCAATTTTCTGAAGCAGTAAGAAGAGCGCCGAAAACATAGGAAATTGTAATCTCGTACATTGAGAAACATCACTCAAATACCGCAGTAGTCATGCACCCTAAGCATTTGTTGAATGGTAATGCTGTATTGCCCTTTTCATCAAATTGTGAAGCGTTATTAAACATGTCACTAAATGGTTTTCTAGCTAAAAGAACATAATTAGTTTTATATCGTATTTGATAACCTAATTTTTTCGATTTTGGTTTTGTTTTGTTTTGGGTTTCTACAAATCGAATTCGCTTTTCCAGTTGGCTCATTCTACGATAGAAGGAAAGATGATCATGTATCACGTATCTTAATACTATGTTTAGAACTATCTTTGAATATACATTATGTATATATAATTATTTTAGTATTTTTTGACATGGAAATCATTATTGTATGTTACTTTTATCTGTGTTAGAAAAAAAAGGCTTCGCTTTATGAATAAGGTTCTGGATCGAATTAGGCTCGTTAAGCGAGGCTCTATGATACTGACTAAATTTATGAATTATGTGACAAAAATTATTCTCACAAATCATTAATAATTCAACAAACAACAAATTACCTGTAGCCCCTATTGGAGGATTGGTGTCGAATGACTTGTAGACTGATGGAAGTAGGGTAAATGAATTAAAATGAATAAATTGTCTGCCTAAATTAAGTTTAAAAAAACCCAGTACATTGTATAATGTGATTTATGTCCAATTATTAACTTTTCCTTTCACAAGTACAAGATTTTCTGAACTAACTATATAGAAATGATAAAAACAAAACTTTAGAACTAATTTAAGACATGAATATATACATAACTTTTGTCATTAACTAAGTGGTGTCGCATATTGTAATGCATTTAAAAACAAATTCATTACTAAAACATTCTTAGATTAAAATCAAGCCTTTGAAATGAAAATTTTCTTTTGTATTTCATCTCAAATATTGTTCTATTATTACACCGACAGCTTTCCTCCCATTAAAATTATTTAAACGCTTAATATCCAGTCCAATCTTTTAACAGAAAAGAAATTCTTAGGTAGATTAAAACACTCTCAGCTTAAGTTGTTTCCAGAAATAATTAATAATAGCTGGGTATTTAGGTATTATAAATAACAAACATTACAGTCAACGATAAAAATAACACGTGGAAAAAGAATAACTCCTTCCAGCATTTTAATTAACTTTTTTATTTTGTAGAGGATTAACTTCTTTTTGTTATTTAAGAGTTTCTTATTATGTTAATTTTAAAGAATCATTTCAAAATCCCGTTAGCTTCAATGAATCATTTTTTAGAAATGTCATTAATTTTAATGAATCTTTTTTTTAAAAAAAAATTCGGAATTTTAATGAATCATTGTTTTTAACGCCATTGAGTTTAAAGAGGATTTTTCATTTTATGTACTCTTATTCAAATATATAATAATGGGCTTCGCAGAAAGAGTTTATATGTTTAAGGTAAGGTGACCATATTTTAACATTCGAAAAGCGGGACACCATTGACAGGGGGGGGGGGGGTGGTTGATTAAAAATTTGGCACTTAAACACACCTTCGTTTAGTACCTAAATAAATCACAAACATAAATCATCTGAATAGCATATTTGTTGACATTACTAACACTAGCACGTAGTACGAGGCATGTTTTTTAAGTAAGCACCATTTTGAAATTAAAAAAAGACGTGCAAAGATATCGCAATAATTTTATTTTTACATGAAAGCCTGTACCTTAATCTACTTTTCTACATAATTTCCGTGAATATTGAGGCACTTGTCATAACGTGGCACCAGTTTTTGAATACCCTCCTCATAAAATTCTGCCGCCTGACTTGTTAACCACTGTATCACAAATGTTTTGACTTCGTTATCGTCTTGAAGACGCTGACCGCCCAGGTGTTTCTTCAAGTGCAGGAACAAATGGTAGTCGCTGGGCGCCAGATCAGGGCTGTATGGAGGATGATCTAGAGTTTCCCATTTAAAAGATTTGATGAGATCTTTGGTCCAATTAGCCACATGTGGACGGGCATTGTCATGCAGCAAAACGATACCCTTACTCAACTTGCCACGTCTTTTGTTCTGGATTGCACGACGCAGATTGTTCAATGTCTCACAATAAGACGCTGCATTGATTGTCTCATTACGAGGCAGAAATTCCACTAGCAATACTCCTTTTCTGTCCCAAAAAACTGTGCACATGATTTTCCGGGCAGAAATTGTTTGCTTAAACTTCACTCTTTTGGGTGATGATGAATGTCGCCATTCCATGGATTGTTGTTTCGATTCTGGTGTGACGTAGGCCACCCATGTTTCGTCACCAGTAACAATTTGGTCTAAAAAATCTTCACCTTCATTGCGGTATCGCTCAAGGAAAGTCAATGCACTGCCTAAACGTTGGGTTTTGTGCAAATCCGTCAACATTTTTGGAACCCAACGTGAACACAATTTCCGGTAATTCAAGTTCTCGGTCACAATGCGATACAAAACACTACGAGAACATTGAGGAAAGCAGTCGGACAATGATGAAATTGTAAAGCGTCTGTTTTCTCTCACCTTTCTGCACCAAATCTTCATTAACGACCGAAGGACGCCCACTCCGTTCTTCATCATGCACATTTGTGCGGCCATCTTTAAATGCTCTCACCCATTTCCTTACCATTCCATCACTCATAATGTTTTGTCCGTCAACTTCACAGATCTCACGATGAATATCGATCGGTTTTACGCCTTTAGCACTAAGAAATCGTATAGCAGCCCGTACTTCACAATCAGCGGGACTCACGATTGTCGGAGGCATCTTAAACACTCAGTAAACAACGTATACAATGAATAATCAGACTGTAATGGCGTCAGTGCGTAGACAAGAGATGTACATTGGGTGGACAAAAATATGGAAACACCTTGTAAAATGCATGTTTGAAAAGAAAGATTGATTTTAATGAAATATGTAGGTGGCGCTGGCGTTTTTGACTACTAACGCCACCTATACAACTTCGTAAATGTGCTAAACAGTTCAGTTGTTGTCGGAGTACTGTTATGTGAGGTTGTCAATGCATTATGTCAGAGTTAACAGACTTCGAACGTGGGCAAATTGTTGGAGCACGTATGGTAGGTGTTTCCGTAAGCAAGGTAGCCGAGGTGTTTAGTGTTTCAAGAGGTACTGTTTCGAAGATTTATTCTGCATATTTGAAAAGCGGAAAAACATCATCTGCTAAATCACAGCGCGGACGAAAGTGTATGCTGAGTGATCGTGACAGACGATCATTAAGGGCAATTGTGACGAAAAATATGAAGACCACAGCTGCAAAAGTTACTGCTGAAATGAATGTTGTGTTACAGAACCCTGTGAGTACCAAAACAATTAGAAGGGAGCTTCATAAACAGGGAATTTCTGGCCGTGCTGCAATTGAGAAGCCACTCATCAGTGATGCTAATGCCCGTAACAGGAAAAGGTGGTGTTTAAGTCATAAAGCCTGGACTATAGGGCAGTGGAAGCGTGTAATATGGTCTGACGAGTCTTCTTTCACATTGTTTCCCACTTCTGGCCGAGTTTACGTCTGGAGAACGCCATCTCAAGCCTATAATACAGACTGCTTGTTGCCAAGAGTGAAACATGGCGGGGGTTCTGTTATGGTTTGGGCAGCCATATCGTGGTGCTCTGCTGGCCCCATGATTACTGTGTCAGGGCACATGACTGCCAAGACTTATGTGAACATTTTGGCAGATCAAGTTCATCCCATGGTACAAACTTTGTTCCCCGATGGTGATGGTGTCTTCCAAGACGACAAAGCCCCTGTTCACACAGCTCACATTGTCCAGGACTGGTTTTCTGAGCACGAGGAGGATTTGTCCCATCTCCCCTGGCCACCACAGTCACCAGACCTGAATATTATCGAACCTTTGTGGTCTACATTGGAACGGAAAGTGCGTTCTCGTTATCCACCGCCAACATCGTTATCTGAACTTGACACCGTTTTGCAGGAAGAATGGTATAATATTCCCTTGGCACACATGCAGGAACTGTATTTATCCATTCCGAGAAGACTGCAAGCTGATTTGGATGCCAACGGGTTTCCTACACCATATTAAGCAAAGAAACATGTTTTTTAAAAGGTGTTTCCATATTTTTGTCCAACCCCTGTAGGTAACCAGCGAGCATGCGCGGAACGCCGACCGGAGCGCTGCGGCCGCGGAATCGCAAAACGGTACTTACTTAAAAAACATGCCTCGTACGATGTATATCGTATGAGAGACAGTTACAAAACTCATTATGCAATGGCGTTATTTCATGGACGACTAACAAACTCTTTTCACCTTGACCCTTCTCTAAAATTCCCATCCGTTTTCAATTTTTGTATAAGATGTAATTCCTTTGCACCAATGTTCTAAAAGATTCTAGATCGCTATCGGAACATGTCGCCATAAGAATAAAATCTGTGGAAATGTACAAAGTGTACTGTCTTCGTTTTACGGCTACAAAATGTTTTCGTCGTTGCCAACGCCGAAAAATGCCATTGTTCAATAAGTCCAAACAATGGTGGACGTGTTCTAGCAACTAATCAAGGAGAAATTATAAGCAGTTCCTGATAATCAGTACTCAACAATTATTTTTATTATTAAAGTGTAACATCATAAAATTTACAAAAATAATATAAAGCTCATATTCTGGTGAAAAAGCTACTTGGAAGCCGAAAACCGTATATTCCCTTCCCATTCTCTGGCCATTACCTAGCTTGCCGTGCATTATTTCTAAAATCGGGACTTTCTTAAAAGCACACGGGACGCGGGATAAATTGTTAAAAATCGGGATGTCTGATTACCTAAGCTAAAGGCCTCACAAAAGAAGACATAATCACGTAAGTTTGGACAAGAAATAGTTCATCTTTTTTTCTCTCTTCATGGTTTTATGTTGAAGTATTTTTATAAAGCAGTTTTTGATCTCAAATCTCCCACTATATTAAGCTCATGTCCTTTTCTATTATATTAAAAAATTCAAAATAAGTGAAATTAATTTGAAAAAACAAATAGAACTTTTTTATGACTAATGATTTTAAAATAAGCTTATTGTCTATTTTTCATTTTTATTCAAATAAGTACATATAGTAATACATCAGTACAAGTGTTCATATCCACAAGTAATAGTGAACTCAAAATTGAAGAAAATAAAATGATTATGCTTAAAAAAAAAGAAATAATTATAAATTGGATAGCTATTATTATAACTTAGATAGCTACTATTCAAATAGGAATTTCGAATAATATCATCTGAAAGAATACCGTGGGATATGAAATGCCATTTTTACAACTTTTGAATGGAAAAAGAATCCTTTATAGCCAAGACATTATTTTTATAACCTGACTTTTAAACCTCTTGATGTAAATAAAATATATTCTTAATGGAATATATATTTTTTATTTCAACTCGGGTGTCGTTAGGGAGTTGAGAACTGAAAGATATGACAACACACAGAAATGAGGTAGATGACATTACACTTGATCTTACATTTGAGACTTCCACATTTTCCCAAGAATGAATGTGCATCTTGTGACGCCCGCCCGACCCGGGCGTCCTCTTGTGCCATCACTAGATTCAGTAATTAAACACTAAGACACAAATAATTACAAAACCACCAAAACAACTTTCACAATTTATTGGTATATATTTACTATGACACAAATGGCTACGCTCTCCAGGTTAAGCTTTCTAACTCCTTAATTCAACCCACCAATAGTAATCTAACAGATTCTTACCAATAGTCCTTCCTCGACTGCAACTCAAACTCTGGAACAACTGTTGAAAACACTAGACAATATCTTTCTGCAGCAATCCTTACTCGAACCATCCACTGTAACTTTAATTCCTCCTTTCTCTTATCTAACACTTCAGCTTCACCTCATCTCACCTACAGCGCCTCTCAGATCCTCCTTCAGATGTAGTTTATATATTAACACTTCACTTCATTCCTAACTGCTTTACATACTAACTTTATGTATCACGTTTCATTTTTGGTTGGACAAAGGTTGTTTAGCGAAAGCAATCAATCTCAATTGAAAGTCCCCAAGGTTAGTGAAGAGAAACCGCGAATAGCCCAATGTCACAATCTTAACGGACATATCATTTCTTTTGTAATCGAGACACATCAAAGCCTGGTGTTAGTATCAAACACAATAATCTTTCTTCAACGAGTTTGTCTGAATAGTTACTCTTTGCAGCAAGTTGGTAGAAAGGTACTGAGAATGTGTTAAAAAGTAAATAAAGCATTGCACATAAATTGTTTGTGGCACTCAATTACAACAAATGTTTTAAAAGTTCAGTTATAAATAAAGAAATGGTCGGGGAAACATTATTTTTCAATTACATCTCTATTTGCAATTTTTACTATTACGCCATTGAATTTTTTATTGCAGATTAGTGTTGATGCAAAGTGGAAATATATGTGTAACAAAAACTACTAAGAAGAATAACCATGATCGCTCCTGAAAATTTTATTTAATCTTGATCGGTTTTAGTTCTTATAATTTTCAACATGGTACTGATAACTATATTCCCTCTGAAACAATGATTACATTTTTGAAGGGGATGTTAAGGTAAAAAATATTTACAAGTCATTCTAACACAAAAAGCCAAATTTTTTCCGAAAGCTACCTTTTGGCATCACGTTTCAAAAGTAAATTTCATTTAAATTTATGCAGAAGACTCATTTAAAAAAAATTTGCGATACATTATTTTATATGTTGGTGTTAAGAATATCCATTCGTTGATTCCCCATTATAAATTTAAAGTAAATATAACCCTTCATTTTGTCTGTAATGAAGTCAAGCAATAATCTGACTGAACTAAGGGTTTTGACAAATTGAAACATTCTCGAATTTAATTGACCCTATTGCTCGTATTTTTAATGTATTAACTGTACTCATAATTTGTTTCTCCAAAAAATTATTTTAGTTTTCGACTTGTTTTTTTTAAAATTAATTTACAATGAAGAAAAATAATAAATGTAACTTCCGATTTTCGTGTAACTCTCCGGAGGCTGTTGTTATAAAGTAGTAGTTCTCTGGCTGTAAACAGCAAGGAATGAAAATTTGAAAGATAATAATTATTTTATTTTTTTAGGATTTAAATTTTTTTAAAATAAAGTTGCAATCATATTGATAACTTCAAATTAAATAACGTTTTACAGGTATCCTTTCATTTTCAAAATTTTCTTGCAAATAACTTAGGAAGATAATTTATCTCTTTTTATTAGAGTACTACGCGTATCACCTTATAAATGATAGCATAACTCTAGAGGTACTCTAATCATAATTTGAGAACCACTGCTATTGGCTATTTTAAATGTCGTATTAACGTCTTGTTATTCAAGAATAAAAGCGTTCTATAAAATTGAAAGCGATGCCTAGTATACTCCATGCGACTGGAAATGAAATACATTTTGACCAATGCATTTCAGTCTCATATGTTTTTCTTCAAAAACGTGTTTTAAGCCTCATTACATCAGTTATAAAAAATCAGTTATTCATCAGTTTTAAAAATTATTCCCGCATAGTCTCCCATTTTGCAAATTTTTAAATATGGAATAGTTTTTAAATTCTAATTACATAAACCTGTTCACTATAACCGAATTAATGAAATCGTGCCCGGTATTGTTTCCGCCGAGTAGTGGATTTCAATTCGGACGCCAATAAAGACTAACTGTGAAGCGGGACTGGTGCTCATTAAATTCTGTCGAGGCTCAAAGTTCTCGCTTTGGTATGACATGAAAGTTTGGAGAAAGGAGTGCAGTTCGGTTTTCATTCTCGTTACCGGATCGAGGAACAAAATTACGAGGTCCGTTGCCAACAGCCTTTTTATTACTTCTCACGAAAATATTAATAAAACAATCAATCTCTATAACCAAAGTCTTTCAAACAAGGTACTTTCTTATACTGCCCACGTGAAGGGACACTTCATATCAGGGGTCGATTCTTCCATTATCGTTGTCGGAATTTCAGTCTATGCAGTCGGGATTTGCTTATTAGATATCTGAGGGTTGGATTAGAAGCACTTTGTGGTGTTAATCTGAACCAGAAAACTATTTTTTTTCTTTTTGTATCAGACAAAATTGCTTCAATCGCACGGCTGCTTAAATGAGCTTTAGTCACATCAGCATAGCAAGGATATATAGCATAGCAAGGATTTTCCATGATATCAATACACCTTGTTTTTTAATGATTGTGTTCTTAACATAATTGTAAAATCCCAAAGATGTGATGTGTTGAAATCAATCGCTTGATACATATTCACATAAATATGAAAATCTGTTTTAAAATTGCTCTAATTATATGTATTTTAAACAATATACATTGTACTTGAGTATACGTATAATTTTTAATTTATTTAATGTATTAAATCTAGCAATATTCGAACTAAATAACTTGTTGAATAATCAATATAATTAAAATAATTATATATTTTAATAATTGTTGATTATCCTTTACTTATGTCAGAAATATGAAATAATTTATTTGTAAATTTGGACAAAATGCGTAATGTAGGATATTTAAAAATTCCAGATCTGTTATAAGATTGAAAATATCCAGAACATTATAATAAGAAACATTTATAATTTGAAAAAAAAAAAACTTTAATATTCAAAAATATCTGTTATTAATTTCAGTATTTTTGCTTATCAAGTGATTTTTTTTTTTACATTCTAAATTTTTATAATTTTAACTACAACTGCGGTAAATAAGTTTTAGGTCAAAAAATTCAGTGACATATGATCATCCTTTCTTAAAACATTTTCACTTCCTACCATCATGGTTACTTGTATGTAAGGAAAAAAGATTTTCAGATTCTCTTGGGGAAATTTACTGTCATAGAATTTGAAGTAACTGAACTGCAGTTGCTCTATAGCGTAGAAAATAATCATTTTTACTAGTTTTGATTTTTAGAGGCTTTATATTTTGTCTCTTTCCTTTCCTATCACAAAAAGTTTAAATAATTTTGGATATACAAGTAATAAAATATAGCAAGTTAATTAAGCAACTGGATTTTAATAAGAAATTTTATCAATGAATTTTGTGACATAATGTGAAAAAACAAGATGGTGCTTTCTTCTTAAGTGAAATATAATTTTTTGAACATTTTTTGCTATTAATTATATGTAATATTAAGAATTCCGTCGTTGAAAATTAGATTCTTCTTTTCAACCAATTTTTTTTTATTAACATACATAAATTGGCAACAAGAAACTGAATTTTGTAGTGTATTCAATCCTTCCTTAAAATTCGTCAAATGAAAATATTTAAACAACTCTTATTTACCTTTGACATATTTGTCTCGGAAGCACATATTCCATACATTTGTTTGTTGAGAAATTCTTTAAATGGATTTTGAGGTATGACGTAAAATAATATGTATGTGTTACCATTTCCTTCTTAATTAAAAATTAAACTATTTTAACGTATTATACTTCTACTAATATGTGGGATGTAAATTAAAGATTAACTTCCATTTCAACGGTATAATCATAAATTTTTATCAATAAATTTCAAGGTACAATTGCATTTCTAAATTATACATTTATCAACCTATCGCTATGGCTAATTAAGTAACTATGAATGGTAAAATAATTTTAAATTTCTCTTTAAAATATTATTACATTATTTCATTGCAATGAGCTTACTTTTCGATAGCTTTATTAATTTCATACATTAATGTCACAAAGTCAGTAACAAATAAAAGTGAAAAAAATAATCTAAGAGATAAATGCAGCCAATCAAATAACAAAATGTAGATTATCGAAAAAGTTTAAGCGAAAATGGGGTAATAATTTAGACTGATAAACAATACAAAGCTGCTTTTAAAATACTACAGAATACAACATTTTAATATAAAATTAAATTACATACCTTTAAAATAGTTTTTCGAATTTCTTGCAACGTTTCTATCATTTATATGAATTATATGCAATTAGGGGAAGGTAATAAAAACCATAAGAAATATATATGAATATGTACTCTCTAATTAAATATTCATTTTGTTTCTGAGCTAATATAAAGGAAAAAAAAGAACCGATTTGAATTGAATATCTAGCGTAAATTTTCGAAACAAAAGTTAGTTAAAATGTGGTTAGCTTGTTTTCTTTGTTTTAATACAATGATAGCTATAAGACTGATGAATCTTTTAAAATTCCTAATGAAAATTATAAGGGCTAATATGACTTTGGAAAACTTCAAAAATTCATTAATAATCATTCTAAATTTTTATATAGCATGAGGTTTCAAAAACGTAAGACAATTATATTTAGGGTTAAAAAAAACTATTTTGGTTCATGCGTTTAAATACTAGAATATAATAGTGAAGATTTAGTAAAATACTATGAGCTTAATATGCTTTATATCATTTAACATTGTTTAAAAAATATAAATCTTACTTTCTATTTAAAGACGTAATTCATGGCAACTGTAATAGACGGAAATGCTCAAATATTTAGGTCGTCACAAATGATAGACTCGTGGTTTAAATTGCAGTTAAACTGTTATACAATTATCGAATTTTATTTTATATTTATAAAGGAAAATTAATAAACATATTAAAAATTTAAATTTGCTTTGCTTATTTCATTTTAATATGTGCTAATGTTTTTTTCTCCTATTAAGTTCTTGAAAATTTAAAATTATTCAAGGTGAATATTAACTGCTTAAAGTAAGCGCAATTCCAAGTCTTTGGCTCCGTAGAAGCAATTATTATCAGGAAATAAAAAGATCTTCTTCAATTTTCTAATGTCTTTTTTATTTTCACAAACAAAGCATTCTAAAACACAAAACAAAATAACAAAAAAAATGATAAAATAAGCAGACGATTCTACATTAAAAGATAATTATGAAATTAATATTAAAATAAAAGCAATTGATAAAATATTAAAGTAGACAATAATAACCTGTTTGAATTTTAAAATAAAAATAGGTGATAAAATATTAAATTAAATGTATCTTCGCAGTTTAAACATACCTAAAGCAAACTAACTGTAATTATTATACTCATAATATATTTTAACGTCAATCTTTTGAGCCTAGCACCATGTATACTTTAATTTATGCCTACGCATTTTTTGTTGATGCCATTTTCTTAAAATAACAACATATCAGCGAATGTTAATAAACTGATAATTTAAACAAATTCATAGAAAACCCAAATAAACCGTTCAGTATAATTGCGATTAAATTTAAAATATGAAATATAAATCTTAGATATAAAATCCGGAAAAGAATTTATTTTATCTATTAAGCTTACCATAAGACACCAATATATCACAGAAAGTATTCAGAACAATTTATAAAATAACAACTGCTATCCTCATGGGCGTTATTTTTTAAAAACGTTCGTTTAGTACTCGAGATAAATCGTTTTCCTAGTTCACAACATTTTTAGATAGGTTCTACAAAGAAGCATTGATAAGACCAAAAGAAGGAAGATTCCCCCTGAGAGTGCTTAAGGAGTGTGATGCCAGTATGTATTAAAGAAAAAGTTTTTTTTTCAGGGGGTTATCTAGTTTCACTTTCAAACTCGTAAGAGTACAAATTTTCGTTTTTATTTAGGTCTGAAAGACATAGTCATATGAAAAGTGTTGTTTGGTTTTTTCTATTTTTGAGTTGAAAAGAAAGAAGATATTCGGGAGAGAGAGGTAAAAAGTAGGTATACTACTTTTTTTCCCCATATTTACTTTATTTTCTAAAATAACACATCGATCAATAACTCCCGAGTCTAACATTGAAAACAACATTTTTTTTGCAAAATTTTTATTCTGTCAACATAACACTTTGTTAATCACCTTTAGGTGAATACAACTGTTTCAACGCTTTTCCAACTTTTTCAAAATATTTTTCCGCAAGAAATCTTTTTGTTGCGAGTAAATGATAAACAGCTTTCTGAATCATCGACCTGTTGCTTTTTTATCGAAAGCAATCGCGGCACCTAATTGGAAAACCTTTCAGTAAATACACTTCCATATGATATTCGTTAGTCTCAGTAATCTCACGAGCTTCACTTTACGATCTTTCATTATAATTTTTTACTTCTCACATTTTCCGGTGTAAGGTTTACAGGTCTCCTGAGCGTTCCGCGTCATTTGTGTCGGTACACGTTAAACTCGGCAAACCACCGACAAATTGTTGCTTTTGAGGACAAGAGTCCGTAACATTTTTCAATCCATTGCTTCGTTTGCACGGTGTTTTTACCCATTAAAAAACAATGTTTTATCAGAACACGAAACTTGGTTTTTTCCATTTTTTAAACAAACCACAAAACGACTTTAGTCCAACCTCGATAACTCAGCTGTTTCGGGTCCGATCGAGTTAAACTTTTGACACGTTTCAAGCAAAGGTTAGTACTCTAGAAAGACCTGGTTACTGGTTTACTACGAGCGCCATCTCTGGGTTAGTCTCGGGAGTTATTGATTGATGTGTTACTAGCACATTGCATGCTGGTTATACAAATTGTATCCATACATTTATACTAAGTTTATTCAATTGAGCCAGTGGTTAATGTCTTGGTCATGGCAATTTTCGTCAAATCGTAGGTTCGAACCTTGATGGCACTAACGACCCGCCATGATGATGCACGTTAAATCTGTCGAGGTTCACACAAATTACTCGCTAGCGTGTGGAAGTTAGGAAACAGAGATGCCAGAACAGGTGTCATCCTCATCATTTTACCGAGGCTCAAAATTTCGAGGACCATCACCAACAGTCCTCTTGTTGCTTCTGGTGTGACTTTAATAAAATCAAGGAATTCGATTGAGTCATCTCAGTTGAAATAATCAAGACAAAAGTAATTTCAATCTTTCTAACGTGTCAGTTTTGGAACAAAAATTCTATTCCCAAATAACGTATCATATATATATATATATATATATATATATATATATATAACACATCGATCAATAACTCCCGAGACTAACCCAGAGTTGGCGCTCGTAGTAAACCAGTAACCAGGTCTTTCTAGAGTACTAACCTTTGCTTGAAACGTGTCAAAATTTTAAGTCGATCGGACCAGGAAAAAGGTTTTTGAAGTGAAGTGAAAAAGGTTTTTCCGCGAAAAGGCCACGATTGCTTTCGATGGAACAAAAACAGCAACGAGTCGATGATTCAGAAAGCTGTTTATCGCTATTTACTCGCAACAAAAAAGATTTCTTGCGAAAAAAAAAAAAAAAAAAAGATTTGGAAAAGCGTTGGAACGATTGTATCACCCTAAAAGGTGATTAACAAAAGGTGTTATGTTGATGAATAAAAAAAAATTTTGCAAAAAAAATGCTGTTTTCAATGTTAGACTCGGGAGTTATTGATCGATGTGTTATATATATATATATATGGAACTTATAATCTGTTTTATTTAAACGCTTCAGTGAGAATTTATGGAAATAGAACATTAACATTTTCTTAGGAATAAATGTTGATGAAATTCCACTTAACACATCTATTGAAAAAAGGCTTAGTTTACAATATATCACGAAGGGATTCTTTAAATATTTGTTATGTAGTCAAAGAAAATTATAAGGTAACAAATATTTTCTTTAGAATTATTTGAAATGTTGATTGAGCGATTCATTAGAGTAACTTAATAGAGGAATTTTTTTCAAATTTAATTTAAAATGTGTAAATGAAAAATTTTATTTTCTTAAAATTAAAAGCTTTTTAATATAAAAATAGAAATATTTGATAATTACTTTCTTCAATTTTACTATCAATTATGATTAGTTTCATAACATTTATGTGTTTAATTGATGACGTTATAATAGTAATTTATATAAGGACTTTAAAAATTGATCCAAGAAAGGTTTCTTTCTCATTATTAGCAACTAACACTGTATTGAAAGACATATATTAGGAATATTTCATTTAATATCCTTACCATTTTTGTGTCAATTTTTAAAAATCACGAAAGCATAATATGTTTAAATGTTTTGACAACTCTTTTTTGATTAATTAGTCAGTCAATTCCAAACTCTTAATATATGTTAAGATTTCTTTTTCATAAATTTTATTTTTTATAACTAATGCAAATTGATGCGAGGAAAAATAACTTGCATTTATTCAAATTAAGTAAATTTTTACTTTATGAATAGATTAAAATCATAATAGAATGTTCTATTTAAAAACGCATTAACAAAAATGTATCGAATAAGTAAATTAAGCATAAAGCAAATATCATTTTCTTGTTAAGTACTGTAAGAGGCAAATAATAATTAAAAATTAATGATTTAACACGAAATAGGCAAAAATGCTTAATTGACATAAAATTTGTTTACATAAAGTAACTGAAGGTAATAGCACCACTTTTATTTTGAGCTTAAATTATTATAACTGTAAAGAAGTTGTAATAATTCAAGATAAAAACCAACATTTTTAAAAACAACGTTTTTATATGGTGGCAAAGTTTATTAAAAAGAATTATTGAAATATTAGTTAAAACTGGTCACAAATATCTAAATATTGCATTGTTAGGCAAGTAAGAACGGTTCCCAAAATTTCAGAGCTCTAACTTCATGGGAAGTTGGTTAAATTAACGATCGAAAATTTGATGACACACTGATACACACACAGACAGATACATTTCAAGTGAAATACATAAAAACGTAAAAACTAACTAAAATTAATTAATTCATCCGGTAAATTAATGTTTGGAATGCAGTTTAATCCAACCAGCCTTGGCGACAAGAATTATTTGGCAGTATTTTGCCAAATGTGGCTAACCTGTTCCGTTACACGGATTTAACGCTCAGCCAAAAAAAAAAAAAAAATCGCCAAGTTTGGTGCCAATTTTTGAAATCGCGCCAAGTGGTTGGGATAAACTGCATTAGTAAAAAAAATATGAGTTAAAACTTGTCACAAACGTCTAAATATTGCATTGTTAGGCGAGTACGAACGATTCCCAAAATTTCAAAGCTCTAGCTTGATGGGAAGTTGGTTAAATTAACGATCGAAAATTTGATGACACACACACACCAAGTGAAATTCAGAAAAATCGTTTTAAAAAAAAGCAAAAGCATGTAGTTCTTAGAACTATATGTTTGCTCTATAAGTGTTTAGAATAATTTTTCTTTTAACTTTTCATTTTCATTTTAGCCGTTTTATTCTGATTTTTGAATAGTTAAAAAAATATAATATAATAAACATATGAAGCAAGAAAGCTCGTATGCAAGTATCACACCATTAGTAAAGGTAGTACAGCCTTCAGTGGACATACTACCTGCAACTATAGGTGTCTGAAAATATTGTAATTCATATTTGAAACGTAAGCGATTTAACAAAATGCATCACATGTTATTAAAGAGCATTTAAATATCTAACAGAATCATGCCTAAATTACATTTAATCGATTTTTCAACCATACTCCAAAAGGTATAAACTGACTAAATTAAAATAACAACGACTCTTCTGGGATGACATGTAAATATTTATAACTTTATTCTCAGGGAATTTTTGTGATGAATTTTTCTCATTAGTTGTAAAAAAAATAATAATTACGCAATAATGATCAGCCAAACTCTTTAGCACATTTACTCAAATACCATGATAACTAATAATCAAAATGAATTAATCATGAGGAGTTTATTAACTTAACTTGTGTAGTTAACATAAGGTGACCAGACGTCCCGCTTTTAGCGGGACAGTTCCAATTTTTAACAATTTACCCTACGTCCCGTAGGGTTTATAAGAAAGTCCCAATTTTTAGAAAGAATGCACAACAAGCTAAGGAACGGGGGGAGAAAGGGAAAGAAAAATAAGGTTATCGGCTTCCATGTAGCTATTTCACCAGGATATGAGTTTCATACTATTTTTGTAAATTTTATAATGTTAAACTTTATAATGAAAATAATTGTTGAGAACTGAATATCAGGAACTGTTTGTCAAAGTTCACCTTGATCAGTTGCTAGAACACGACCACCATTGTTTGGACTTAATGAACAGTGACATTTTTCAGCACTGACAACGACGAAAACATTTTGTAGCAGTAAAATGAAGAGAATTTTATGAAATGAAAACACTTTGTACACTTCCACAGATTTTATTCTTTTGGCTATATGTTCCGCTAGCGATCTAGTATCATTTGGAACATTGGTGCACAGGAATTACATCTTATACAAAAATTGGAAGCGGAGGAGAATTTTTAGAGGAGAAAGGTCAGGGTGTAAGGAGTTTGTTCGTGGTAGTCCACGAAGTAACACCTTCGCATATTGAGTTTTGTAACTGTCTCTCATACGATACACATCGTACTGCGTGCTAGTGATAGTTAAACAAGTGATGTCAACAAATAAGCTATTCAGGTGATTTAGGTAAGTAATTTATTTAGGTAACAAAGGTACCAAATTTTTAATCAAGACCCTCCAACATCCGTCAATGGTTTCCCTCATTTCGAATGTTAAAATCTGGTCACCTTACTTTAACATATAATTTTAATGTTAAAAATATCTACTTATCTTGCAGACGTAGTGGATATGACATAACGGGATCCGATTCAGGTATAAACATTCTGAATATCGTCTTATAGTGGCTCGAATCTTTGTAGCATTTGGCTAGAACTTCTCCTGTAACTGTTTCACCTCTTCATTCTTTCTCGCTACACTTTTTAAATAGTACGGCTTATTTACATATTTCTCAGTTTATTCACAAGGTGAGGTTCTCGTATCAAACATCTAAGTAAAGTAACACCAAAGTCTAGATAAAAAAAAAGAATATGCGTAAGAAACTATATAAGTCATTCGACAAATACCGCAAAGTGCATTGAAATAGATTCTTTGTAACTTCCATTTCATAGTAGTAGTTGGTTGGTGAGCTTTGAAATTATTATTGAAATCATCTAGAGGCAATATTATCTATAATGTTTATATTACCTTCAATAAACTTGCTTTAAATTTGCTATATTCTATTAATTTCAATACTAATTTTTATGACAAAGAGTGGCAAAAGATAACATACTAAGAAAAGACATTTAAATTGTATATCATTTGAAACAATCATAAATGCTTTGATATAACATAATAAGGAATTTTCAACTTGAATTTTAATTACAATTTTTGCATTTATTTATGCAATTATTAATGAAAAATATTTTAATTTGTAAGCAAAAAGTAAATAATGGGGCTTTGCAATCAATTTTAATGAGATGAATTTCTATTCTAATCGATACTTCTTGAATTTTTAAAAGATTTTAGAAGAATTAAAGATAGAATTAAAAAGAAAAAAAAAGATTCCTAGTTAAGGAAAAATGTATTATTCTCTGAGCTTGAAGTTCGGCAGTAATTAAAGACTTTTAAGCAATTAGGATCTATATAAAACAAAAATAATGAGGATTCAGAAAAATAGACTGTGTCGCTAATGTTGCTTCGCAAGCGATATAGTGTTCCACATTGTATTTAATTAACATTGTTATCACGAAACATTTAAACTTTTTATCTTCTTAATGCTTCATAAAACATCACTTGTCATTAAGTATCGTTGTTATTCGTTTAAACCGCTATTGATTTTATATTTCATAAAATCTCTTATGACTCATTCTATTTTAAAATTCATAAGGAGAGATTCAGTGAAGAAATATCATTTATGCATAAACATATACTTTTGCTCAAATTTTGAATATTCAATTACACTCTACACTATTTTAGGCTTTTAATCTAGGTTTTAACAAACCTAGAAAATAGCAAAGTGTTCAGTAAAAAGAAGAAATACAAGAAAACCATAAATTATTCAGAGAATTTACCGATTTCCATAAAAAAAAAATCACTTAAAAAACGAAGATTCGTAAACGAAAAAGATCATTTTAAATTAAATTTATTATTTCTGCCAAGTATTAGCTTTTGTATAAATGTTATGAAAAATAGCATCGCAAGCAAAGTTACGTTTAATAAGTATTTAGATATTCTAAATACATATTAGAGTTACTAAAGAGTATTCAAAAAACCATAAATTGTTTCTACAAAACTATCTAGTAACGCCTATAAAACCATAATTAAACAAAATTATATTTAATATTTTTCAAGAATATTTATAATGATTTCTAATTTCTTTCATGTTTGTTATTTTTTGTATCGCTCTAGAATTGAAATATTCGTTTCAATTTGTACATACACCTGCATTACAGTCAAATATGCTTTCTATTATTTTTGAGCTATCTGTTATTACTTGAGCTAAAATATAGATTTCTAAATTGCTAAATTTTTCATTATATTCAAATTTCACGTTCGCTAATTTTTTCTTGGGCCTTAGGAAGATTACTTCTCACCCACATGATCTTGCCAAATACACGAGTGGGAAGCACAAAACCTACTATAACAGGAATGGCGAACCAATGGCACGCGACACAATATTTTGGGCACGCCACCGATCACAAAGTTCACTATGAAGCATATTACGAACGAACGTTTGTTATTGTAGTTACATCGTGGTCTACAATTGCTAATGACGCATAGTTTGTTTGTGCATAGCATAATGGTCAATTTCGTTGACACAACTGTATTTTAAAGTTTATTTCTGTCATATTTACAATTTTTTAACTGTTATATAATATTGCTAGTTCAGCAAAAAAAAATAAAAAGTGCAAGACAGTAAGTGTATCAGAGAATTTCAAACTTGGTGGACTGAGAAATATGGCATGATTAGTAAAGGCGACAAAGAGGTAAGTGTTTTATATTCTGGAACAGTGGTATGTAGAACATCGTATATAAAATGTAATTTTGAAACAAATCACAATTTCGTTAGTCAAAAAAGCGAACCAGAGCAAAAGGAATTAATGGCAAGTGTAATGAAAGACAGAAATAAATAGTCGACGGCTATAATTAAATATGTTGGCAAAAATTGTCATACGAGCACTGCAAGTTATTGGGTTGCAAAACTTTTCAAGTGGGAGAGTTTTTAATGGAAGCTTGGTTATCACTTTTCGATGATTTTGATAATAAAGATAATTCTATGCATCTAAGATACTCCTCTATCTAGAAATACAATAAAAGAAAGAATTTTAAAAATGGCCGGAAATGTAGCAGATCCAAAAAAAATTGACATAAATTCTTCTCCTTTTATATCGCTATGTCTTGACGAAAATCTGCACTAAATCTGCATGTTTAGCTGTTTTTGCTCGATATTGCAAAGGAAACGTCATTAAGGAAAAATTAATTGCGATAACATCGTTGCTAACAACTACTAAGGGAACATATATTTGTACGGCTGTTAAAAATTCGCTTGCTGAGAAAGAAATTGGTTTGAAAAAAAATTGTTTCAGTAACAACTAATGATGCTCCAAATATGAAGGGCAAAAAAAGAAGAAAAAAAGGTTTCATAAGTTTATTTCAAACAGACGAAGCACATCCGATTTTGTTAAATAATGTCACCTCGGTGTATAATGGCTTACTGATGTATAATAATGTTTGCTGGTTGAGCAGCGGGAGTGTATTATAAAGATTTGTTGATTGCTTAAAAAAAATCAGACTGTTTCTGCAAAATGAGGGAAAATTGAACAATATCCACAGTTGTTGGATGTTATGTGGCTTTCAAAATTCATGTTTCTTACAGATATAGGCCAACGTTTCAATGAATTGAACTTAATCTTCAAGGTACAAACAAAACAATTATCGTCATGATGCATCTCATTCGCACTTTTGACGCTAAACGGCATGTTTTCCCACACAGGAACGATATTATTACAAGAAACTGAAAGCATTTTTCAAACTTGAAAAAAAAAATATCAACGCTTTAGATATGCATGCGAAACCAGGCGAAGAAACAGTCACTGAAGAATTTATTTCTGTAATTGATTCTTCGATCAATGAGTTTTCAGTGAGATTTTCTCAATTCAAAGAATTATCGGAAACATTCAAGTTTATTATGTACCCTGATGTGACTACATTTGATAAACTGAACTTGTCCCCATTCGATTCGTTGGAAACTGAAGAATTTGAAATGCAGCTGATTGATTTCCAGTCTAGTTTAATATGGGTTGAAAAATTTATTGAAACAAGGAAAGAATTGGAATTCATCGAAACAGAAAGATTGACAAGCAATATAAGTAAAAATGCCAATAACAAAATTTTGGAAACATGGAATTTGTTATCAGACTCCTTTAACTGTTTGTAGAAGCTGACTCGTGCTAACTATATTTTCATTGACCTATGCCTGCGAGTCATTATTTTCAGAGATAATAACATTAAAGATTCTCTCAGAAACCGTTTGACAGAAGACTCCAGTTCAGCATGCATTCTGCTAAAAGTAATATCTTACAACCCTAATATAAGTTATTTGTCATCTAATCTGCAACAACAGAAGTTACACTAATGTTACTTTATTTTGAAATACGTGTATAACTGAGAAATTGCAAAATGTACTTTTTTGCAGCAAATAAAGAGTTTTGAGTTGATAGAATTAAGTATTGTTACTTTCCAATAATCACGAAGTAAAAATCTTTTGACGGCACGTCTATGACCTCATTAAACATTTTTTTAGAAAAATGGCATGTCAATACATAAAGGTTTGCCACCCCTGTACTATAATATAGTGGCCCCGATATTAAATCGTTGATAATATGAATTCTAACAAGTTTTATCTTATCACCTATGCTCAATAGAATGAAACAGAATTAGTACATTTGTTTTGAAAGTTCAGAAACATTGCATGAGATCTGTTCTGCTCTGACCCCTGTTTCGATGTGGCATTTTTAATGCTCAATGACTCTACTGCAAATATGAATAAAACATTCTTTTTATTGTAACAACACCTTCTTACTTTGAATATTTTGGCACATTTTGTGCCAGAAACGATCCAATAGTGAATAAAAGTAATTTGTGAAATATGAAAGAGATATTGCATCATATATAAAAGTAAATATTTAAATTTTTCTTAAACCTATAAAAATTGTTTAATTTCAGTGATTCATTAACTTACCTTACAGCGTTAGAAAAATATTATTTTTCTATAAATCATCAGGGGAAAAACTGAAAAGAATTTACTGAAGTAAATTACTCGAATTTATACATTTTATGTTCAGAAAGATTTATAATTTTACAAAAGCATCAAATATTTCTTTTTCAGTATTTCAGAATCGGATATATTTCATTCAAATTAAAGAATTTATTTCAACGTGTGCCGTAAGATCATTAGTTTAAATGCTCAATATATCCCGAGTGAAATAAATGGAATGTAGAAACAATCGATTTAAATTCCAATAAAGCAGAAATATTCTCAGAAATTTATAAACAAAAAGCGAAGTGTTTTGTGTGGAAAAATAACACTATTTATTTGTAATCTATTATTCATTGCAGAAGCTAGTTCTTAGTTTTGTTTTGATATTTTTTTATTTATTTTTATTATGATTGCAAGTTAAAACAAGAAATATTTTAATTAGTAAAAATATAGGAAAAATACATAACAGAGTATTTCTTAAAAGTTTGTTTTATATTTATACTTTATGAATAATGTTCCTAAGACGCTGGTGCAAACAAGCAACAAAAATTATTTTTCAATTTGTTAACGAACACATAAATTACAAACTTCGGATTTAGAGAACATTATTTTCTATACTCGGGGGGATAAATAAAGACGCTTCGCAGAAAATTCAGTGTTTAAAAAAAAAACTAAATAGACACTTTTCGAAATGTACAGATTAATTACACATGGAAGGGGAGATCTATAAATTTTTAAGGAATTAAATATTTGCTTAAGTGTACCCAAATGTTTTATTCGTTTTTTATTCAACTAATTATCATTATTAAGCATTAGTGCATTAAAATTTGTTAAAAAGACCTTATCTATTGAGAAAAGCATGACTGATAGCATTTGTTTATTGTGTTATTTATACTAATCTTTCAAATTAAGAATTAGTTTTCATAAAGAATACAGTAACCTTCAGGGCTTACCTTCTTCAGGTAAATACAAGATTTACTACTCTAAGAGCCCCGAGTGATTTCATTACCTCCTATAGGATTTACTGCCTTAGGTCAACATATATTAGACATCCCTGAAATCCCTAGCGATCTTCCCTTATTTTCGTTCATCTTCCTCGTCAACTATAACACTTTTTTCCCTTCTTCAACGAAATCTGGTTCATAGATCTTGTTTGTGGAAGTGTAGCCATATGTAGAGCTGTTGCGCTTCAAAATACGCTCTAACTTCATGAAATAGCGAACAAAAATGCAAATTTAATAATTATTTGTTGCAGAAGGGGTTTGAACAATTATGTGAATTAAAATAACATGTATTTCATATATGATAAAACTATTCATTTCTATGAAAGAAAAACTGTCATTCAATGTTAAATTAAATATCTCATTTCGTGGGAAAACTTATATATAGACATATAGGATTTCATTCAAAATACATTATACTGCTTTGTTTATTTGATGTACAAATGTGTTTTATTTAATGATTAAAACAACAAGTTTATTATAATATATGTTATCGATATTTATTATTACATAAATTGTCCTTATGCAAATTAATTTTCTTAGTTTGATATGTTTTAATTAAAAATCATATTGAAGCATTTTTTTTCTATGAATATGCTTGAACTATATTCAGCTAAACTCAAATGAAAAATGCCTAAGCTTTCGAAATCATAACACACTCTAACAATGGTGATTGAAAAGAAATCCTTAAAATTAAAAAAGAATATTACATGAACATTACCTATAAACAAATTAAATTTAAATAAACTGTATTTTTTGTAAATTTAAACTTTAATACTGTAGCTTTGCTTAATTGTTTGACCAAATCTATTAAACTCACAAAGTCGGATATAAAATATCCAATATGAGCAAAATCAAAATGAAAACATTCAATCAAAGTATGTTTTTTTGTAAGAACTCAAAAGAGATTTCATATATTCTTTTCTAAAACAAATAAAAATTCCGTAGAAAGAAATATACAAGGAATGCTTCACGTAGAAAGATGACTTATCGCATCAAACAGCAAGAATATCTTCACTTTATGTTTACTCCATCAAACCCTAGGTTATCTACAGCAAATAAATTGTTTATCAACTTCAACACCTTTTTTCTTCAATTAAAATTCGTTATTAATGATGAACATCAATAAAATATTAAAATTGTTTATTTTCATAATGTAATTTTTAAAATATTGTTTTGATAAATAATAAGTAAAATGTTTCAGTATTTATTCTTCTGTATTGTATTACTCAATCAGCATTAAAATTTGACCCGTAGTACAATTTATAGTATCATCCAAATTTATATGGCAGTAATTCAGAGTATATATGTTTACCATCTTAGTACATTAGATAATTGCATTTTCATTAAACGTCATAACAGATCGATATGAGGAATATATGGAATAAATTAATAGGCGACAGTAGAAATGAGTTTCTTATCGATAAGCTATTAATATTGAGAAGAGACACAGTGATATTTATTTCTTATATCTGCATAGTTGATCAATCATTCACCACTTTTATTAATAATTGCTATTAATTTTCAACAAAAACTTGCTGCAAATATAATTTACATGCAGGTGAATATTAATCTCTTTTAACATATTTGATTTCTGTAATCATACAATGAAATAATTGTTTTTTCTAGTTTAGCTCTTTTTCTTCATGGGATTGAGTAAATTATTTTACTATAATTAATAAAAAAATCACATTAATTTCTTTTCATGATATTGTGGCAACATTTGTAATCTTCTAAATATTTCGTGAATTTACAAGGCAAATTTCTTCCCAATATGTATATATACGAAACGACTATAAATATATATAATTAATTAAGATATAAATGAGGGGGTACTTAAAAAGATCCACAATAACTCTGTCCTGGAAGGAGATTCGTAGTTCCGTTTTCTCCCGTAGGGACGTAACGTACAACTGCTTGCGAATTCAGTATTGTCTGTTTCACTCTCCCCTCGTTTTCTAAGACAACGTTTTTAAATGAACTAAGCACAATTTTGTGTTTTTATTCCTATTTAGAAAATTGCCACAAAAACTACAGTGACGATTAAAACAGCTTATGAAAATGTTTCAAAAAAAACCCCGTCAAGTGGACTGATGGTTTTCACGTTTCAAAAATGGCGACGGGTCGATTGACGATAGACCTACTTCTAGACATCCACAAACTACCTGAACAGACGAAAAAATCGAGAAAATTCATGAACTTGTGTTTGAAGTCCGACGATGGACCGTTGAAATTATAAAGAAGTCAACTCGATTATCTTTGAGCTCAGTACAGTGAATTTTTAATCGATAATTTTTTTAATCGAGAAAAGTTACGGTCAATTGTGTCCCTTGGCTGAACACTGAGAAGCAAAAATCACCATTTTAGAGTGCCTTTTGGCTAAATATGGTATGACTCCCTTTTCCCTCACACCTTACACGCCTGACCTAACTCCGTCGATTTCTCCATGTTTCTGCGAATGATGATGGTTTTGAAAGAAAACTGATTTGAAAAAGAGAAGCAGGTCAAGAAAGAAATTAAAGAAGAACTGTTAAATATCACTGCAGATGTGTATAAAAAATGTTTCCAACAATCAATTCTCCAAGTGGACAAATGTGTCAAGTATGATGATTAGTACATTGAAAGTTTCAGGTTGGTTTGTAAAGAAATTGATATACATTTAAATAAATACTAGTTTTTAGGGGAAGGGGGGCATCGCCTCAAATATATGGATTACGATTAACACGACATCCAGCATATAAGATCCTAGAAATAAAAAATCGTCAAATCGCTCTTTGATCACACACATACTCATAGCATCAATTTCATATTGCCCTTTTTAAGTATTTCAGGGAATGAAACATAGAATAATATTGGATATCTGAATAAGGATAGATTTACTGGGTAAATGTTGATTTAATGAAAATAACATAAATATTTCTTTTCATTTAAAAATAGATTGATTGTCGTTTAACATCACAAAAAGAAGCAACATGAAGGGATATTGGAGATGGACTTCGTAATTTTGAACCTTGGTGAAATGGCGTGGATGATACCGGAGCTAGTACCTCCCTCTTCCAGCCTCTGTTCCATCCCAACATAAGAACATTAACAAATTTAATGTGCTTCATCCCCAATTCACGGTAAGGAGTTTGTAGAATCAGAACTCGAACCTACTAAACGACGGAAACGAGAACGTAAAACCAGGACAACTCGGATACTGCGGCCATTCACTTGCGTTAGAAGAAATGGTTTACGTTAATTTTTAAGAGGTATTTCTTAATGTAATATTTCATCAATATTTCGCAGCGAGATATATTACATACACGGTTAGTTTTATGACTATAAAAGTCTATTTGTTTTACCACATGGAATTTGAAAGTATAATCATAAGTAACCTTTTTTAATATTTACTTATTTTAATTTATTGACTAGAATTATATGAAAATAATTAAAAATTTACATATTGTATTCAAATTTTGGTTTGTTGCAAAAATTATATTATACTGAATATGATAAACCTAGATTGCTGAGGTTTAATAGATCAAAATATAACCAATTCTGTGCCTTCAGGCTTAAATATTCGAATATTTAAGGATTCAAAAGCTTATAGTATATATATATATTGCAATTATTCTAAATTTATTTATTTTTCTATTTAGTTTTCTTCCTGAATAATTAATCTTTTTAAAGTCGCACCCCCTCCAAAAAATGAATTATGACGATTACATTTTTTGAATCACTCACTGCAAAATATAAGTAATTCAATAATATCACAATAAAAGAGACAATTATCGTACAACATAAAATTGTTAAAACTTTGAAGAATTTCCATATTTCAGGTTTCTTATTTCTTAACGTTTTCAAAATTTTATTATAATGTAATCTAAAATACTTTCTCATAATTCTCTCAAAGAAAGTCATACAGTAAATTATGTGTTCCTCACATCAATGCTATCTAATTAGTAAAATAAGACTAATTAACAAAGGTAATTTGGAGTTACTAATTAAGAAGAATAATTTTAACGAAGTGTGAATATTTTTTACGTACACATTCATGTTTTTAAGAAGTTGTAAGTAAAGAATTTCAATAAAATACTGAGCTTCCAAAAACTATATAATTATTTCTCATGCTTAAAATTTATCTATTGATATTGCAAAAATTATTTTTCAAAGTTTTATAAGCATTTCATGCATATAAAAGAAACAAAAATATATACAATCCGATGTGCGTAGCAATATAGAGACTTCTTTATATTGCCTTTAATATTTATTCCAATTTTTACAACATTGACAAAGCTGTTTATGATATAAATATTTATTTCTATAGGTACTCATTTCCTTTCAGGAAAGCAAAGTTCCTCGCATTCTACGTGCATGAATAAAATATGAGTTTGCAAAAAACATGTGCTGTTCTGCTAAACTGAAGGGATCTTATGTGTTGCAGCGTAATATATTTTTCACTATGAATAAAAGTAAATACTGCAGTTCATATCTCATATTTCTCAATTTTATTAAATGGAACGAAATAAAATGATTTGTATCGCAGCAGAAATTATTTAAATAGAATCAGAAAAAAATGTATTACTCTATTGAAATTGAGGAATGCATTTTGTTTCAATAAATAAATAAAATCAAAAAATTCATTCGAATCATTCGTTTTGCCTTTGTCATCTACTTTTACATAAAGTAGATGATAAATGATAATGATAATGATTATGTTACATTTCAGTATCAAATTCAAATCGGAAAAAGGAAAGCATTATCATTTTTTCCATTAATAATGCAATACATCCTCCACTGCTAAAGGCTATCCTAGAATTTCATCTGCTATAAATAATGCTTCGATAGGTCCCAATTTCGACTACATACTTGAAATTAATATTAAGGGTTTGATTTTGTGATAAACACTTTTGTAAATATCTATACATACATATATATACAGATTAATGGGTACTTTTCCATTTCGCCGGCGCAAATCTCGCCAAGCAGACTTCATTAGCGACAACACAGAGTAAAAACACATTCCGTTGGGCTTCGATAGTATCAGTTTTGGCGACTTTTTCACTTGCCTCTGCGAAATGGAAAAGTACCGATTAATGTACTTTCAGAAGGACGGTAAAAATTATTTTCAAGAAAGGAATTTCTTTGGACAGTAATTTTGCAATCCAGGATTTGGTAATCCAGGCTATTTTGATTTGACTGCCAAATCAAAATTAATCTATGAATCCATTATAGTTTTTCAGTTGAACTAAAGGTCAGTTGTGGTAAAATTTGATCTGGCTATAAATAGTTGCTATAAAACGAGTATTAATGGCGACGAACCTCTTAATTTTGAATTTCGGTCAATTGACGAAGACTATACTTGAGCTGGTACCTTCCTCTCCAGACTCGCACCTTGTTAACTAGAAGAGATAGAGCCTCGGCGAATTCAACATCCATCAAACCCGCTACAGAGTAAGTAATAGAAGACTCAGGAGTCTAAGCCATACCTCCACGGAAACAATGCCGGTCTGTAGCTCGCGACCATGACTTTTAGGCTGCCTCGGTAGCTCTCAGACTAAGAAGCAACGATAAATGGACAATATCGCAGTCAATTGTGGTGCGTGTTTAGGATGTCTGGCAGCGAACAATGCCAACTTGGCCACGATTCTTCATGGTATCGACTTGGGTAGTTGGTCATGGGTCAACTCAGCCATTTATTGCTCCTGGGTCGATAAATGAGAACCAAGTTCGTATGAGAAGTTAATTGAGCGGTTAGCGTCGAGCTCACCGCTGGATAGGAAACTAGATACTAATTAGCACATAAGGCCCAAAAGGCAACAGAATTTGAGATGGGAACCACCTATTACCACCTAGGAACCACCTATTATAGGTCAATGCTGACCTTAACTTTAACAGTGAATTACTCCATTACCCCATTTCTTTTTTACATTTTCCAATGCATTGAATTCTATTCTTAAAATGGTTACTCTTTAAAAGGTCTTAGTATTTATATTCGGTAATTAAATTATATTAACTTCAATTATATCATCGTATTTGATAGAAGAACCAGAAAAAAGAAACTTAGAAGAAAAATTATGTAAAAATATATTTATTTAATTGCCTAAAAATTTTAACAGAAACTAAATTTATTTTATGGAATAAAATGTACTTATATTCTTTTCTCATCAAAACATTTTTATCTTTCAAATAAGCTTATACTTATAAATTTTAATCGTAAATGAATTTTTACTTCAGTTTTCATTTTTCCGTATATTATAATCGTATCTTTACTATATTTCTCTTCTTTAATCTAAGAACTATATTTTCATTTCATTTTCATGTATTGTTTTCACTTTAAAGACACATTTTGATCTATAATTGAAATACAATTTAGATTATCTGGCAAGATGTATACTTTTGGATAGATTTTTAACTGTCAGAAACTCTAATAGAAAGATGTTATGTTGTATTTTTTCCCGTATTCTTTCCTCTCAGCTTATTTTCGCAATTCCTTTTTTAAGCTCTTTTTAAGTAGAATTTGTTCAGTTCTATCCTTTCCGATTTTAGAATACTAAGCCGATTAAAAAAATAATCTTTAAAAACAGGATATACATTTATGACAGTACATACATTTTTATGTTCCTTCGATACTTTCTTTATATCCCAAACATTGTCACATTTTTTATACAATTTTTAAAAATATTTTCTGCTTTCTAATGAATAGAAAGTAAAACAAAGAAGAAAAAAAAAAAGAAATAACTTGTACCGAACTATACTTCAACATTCTCAACATCATTATTTTTTAAAACATTTATGTTGTTAGGGTTAGAGGGAGAAATAATGACATGATTTCTTTGAAAATTGTAATAAATCTTGATTTTAAATCAAGTTAGCTATTTTTTTAAAATACCATTCCTTGAAATATAACATATTATTAATCATTTGCGTACAATAAATCCCGTATCGTTTAATTTACATTTCAGTGAAGAATTGCATATCGTTATACTTTCCTGGATTTGAAAAAAAAACAAAACAAAAAGCGAAAAATAAGATAGAAAAGGAGAAATAACGATTTTCGAAAAACATAATTTTTTTTTATTCTTTTCAAATCTCTTATTCGCATTTCCATTTGTTTTGCGATTCATTTATTTATTTTCTCAAAATAATAATATCAATAAATAAACAAATACAATTTCTTTATTTCAGTTTTACTTCTACGTATGATTAATAATTTTTGTGATGTTTGTTAAAGATTGATGCAAAAAGTTATTTTTTTATATTTTAGAAAAGTATTCCGTAATTAAATAATAATGACACATGTATAAAATATAATTCTGATAGATTAGAAATAACTGTATAGAAAAGAGAAAGATTATTTTATCTAAGTTCATACGTAAATATATTTCCGAAAATCTGTATTTTTGCTTATTGAATAAAACTTAATGAATTATCTTGCCGTACATTTTAAATGCCATAAAATCTATAAAAGCATTTTCCATGATGAAATGAAACCGATGAGAAACCGTTTACCGCAAATAATTTGTGACTATTTTTCACATAATATTTACTGATTTATCTAAGTCGGTTTTAGTTGTTATGAAAGTAATGCTTTATACTTGTTTTAATAAAATTAACAGTTTATTTTTCGAATTTTAAAACAATCTATTTAAGCTAGGCATTTGAAATCGTGAAATATTTGAATTCGATCTTTATACGCAAAGTATATTTTTTTCTTCTTATATCTTAAATATTTTTAAGGTTTTCCATAATATTTGAAATACATTATTGTTCTGCAATTTGTCATTATAATTTTCTTTATATATATATATATATATATATATATATATATATATATATATATTGCAAATATTTCTTTAGTCATTTTAAATCATTGAAACGGAATTATCTTATTTGAAATCAAGAAGCAATTCCGTTGAAAATTCCTTTGATGAATTTAATTGCTGATCTCATCTGAGAAAAAGATTAAAAACATGTGCTAAATTAATCATTTTTTTATATTGCCACAATAAAATTTATTTCAACAAAATTATTTTTATAAATGATTAAATATTTTTTACTTATATTTCATTTGAATTTTTTATCTTTAATTCTAGAATATGAATATTGATTTTACGAATATTGAGTTTGGACACGTTTCATTTCCGACGTCTTTTTAAAGTTAATATAACATGAACTGAAATCAACTGTATACTCTATTTTAGTTTATAATGTTATTACGAGGGAGAAGATTAAGAAACTGAATTACATTATTAACAAAAAGTACTATAAATTAGTCTTGAGTTATACATCTATGTGGGCTGTATACAATATCTTTCATTGATTTCACCTAATGTAACTTCTTTTTCCGTTTGAATTACTCTTTCACCTAAAGCTCAGAATTACTTTAGTTTTATCTTTGTATCTAACGATTGGGAAATAATTTGTTAAACATCTAATTTTTTCTTAGAACTTACACTGGCTTGCAAATATTTGCTTTCTGAAGATCAATGGAACACATTTTTATATGAATTAAAATTAGATATAATCGAAAAATTAAACTAAATAACATTCAAATTAAACAAGAATTTCTATCTAATAGTTACCATTAATTAACTGAATGCAACTTTTTCCTATTACATTTGTATAAATTCCACTAAGCTATTTACAAGTTTTAAGGAAACATAGAATGTTTCTTCTATCTTTACTATGAACTGCGAAGACAAATTCCAAAACAAATTGAAAATACTCACCTTCAACGTATTTTGTTTTCAGAAATAACGATAGATTTTGGAAAAAGAAAGGGTTATAAAAACACAGTTTGCTTGTAGTTTAAGATTTATGTATATAAATAATAATAAAAAGAAATTCTTCCACGTTGCTTGTCGTTAAAATTGTTGCTGCAGAATGTTTTTTTCTTCTTCTCGTTATGATGTTTCTAAAATTAAGTTTAGTGAATTCTTCCACAAAATATTTTGCTTAAAAATGTTCTTAAGCTGAAAAACATTTTATTAGCTAAAATGGGAAATGGTTCTTTGTATATATATATATATATATATAAGATACTTCCTTTAAACATCCATTATTGTAGTTTGTTTTACTAATAAAAATAACCAATTTACAGCATAACTAAAGTTTATTGACATTCTTTGCGAAAGAGGAAAACAATAAATAAAGAATGACATAGCGATATGTCGGCCACTGGGGCAAAAGGAAAATGAACATATGACAATCATATAAAAGCGAAACAGCAGAGCAAAACATAAGATAAGGTAGAGCGGGAAGAGAAAAAAATGAGACTTTTTGGCCGTGTATTGCGTTTTATAGTAGGGATTTTCCATTTTAGACGTAATAAACTACGTGGCATAGGGGTAGGGATTTTCAGGGACTGCAGCTATTGACAGAGAGTCTAGAAGGGGTTATTTCTGACTGATTTACGACAATGGGATAGCGGATTAAATGCATTTTACGAGCACTTGATCGAAAAAAAAAGAATAATTTGGAATTGGATCTGGAAATCGAAAGGAACTCTTTACTTTTGAATTAGAGAATGGAAAAAATAGAGAGAATTAAATTCTTCTTCTTCTTATTATTATATATATATATATATATATATATATATATATATATATATAT
>BMAW01040235.1:147556-164251 GCA_019974015.1 Nephila pilipes | reverse complement strand
ACAAACCAGTTGATTTCGTCAAGGACGAAGTCAGCCGATCACACTTGGAGAATGAGATGCTTATGCACTTCTAGAAAGCGAGTGTGTACGAGGAAGAGGGGTGAGAAAACGAAAATCTAGTGTGCATCATGGCGTATGTTTAGAGGCGAAATAAAATTTAATACTTATCTCTAGCCTGACGTTTTTCGTGTCCAATACGTTACAGTCTTTATTCGAGGCACTGATGCGATGAAAAATAATTATTCTAAAAGTAATTAATTTGGCTAGATATTGGCGATGCATTAAGATTGAAACCGCCTAAAAGTTAAACTGACTGTTGCTGAAGTGCGCTATTTTGCCAAGAACTCTGTGTTAAAAATGCAATCATTGCTGAAGAAGAGCTGGAATGGTTCTCACATTTGGTATTAAACAGTCGTCCTGATTTTATATTGAGAATCGCCAACCGGGTTTTTTTTTTTTTTTTTTTTTTGAGTATCAACCAGACCCGTGTTCTTGAGTACCGTCCTGGCTCTGTTGAAAAGTAAAAGTGTTATCCTACCATTCAAGAATTAAGAAGACGTACCGTCTTGTATAAAAGAAAAAAAAAGTGCCACCCTGCATAAGTTATAAGAAAATAATCCCTTGCTGTGAAGTGCTGTAGATATTTTGGTTGTGCTGATAAGTCCTTCAAATATATTTTGGGTACGATTTCCTTTTTTCTCGCCAATTATTTACACCACATGTGAATTTTCGTATTTCAAAAATATTATATTTTGGGTGCTTTTTGTGTGTGTTATTTTAAGTGCATTTCCTATGCGTTGTTCTAGAGTTGAATTTAATTTTGTTCTACTATAGTATATCATGAACTGTGAATTTTCCACCTGAATATTTTTGAGCTTGTGTGCATATTTTAAGTTATTTAGTATTGTAAGATTATTTTTAATTGTAAATCCCATTCTTCAGAGTTTAACGAATTCTGATAATTTAAATCACATCCAGTGACAGTATGAACTTCATGTGAATATAATTTTTGTTATGTGGTGAAAAAATGACATTATTATACGATACTATGTATTTTATATAACTATTACACCCTCCTGTGTGTGTCACTCAACACTATTTACTGTGGAAAGATTTAGATATGAAAGCGATAAATCATATTTAAGGAGAGAGAACTTTTTATGCCTGGCCTTGAATTGTTTGGTCTAAGCAGTAGACTATTTTGTTTTTGAATCTTATTCATCCAAATCCAATTTTTGTTCTCTTGATGACAACTTGCTGTTCTTTTCAAGGAGAAAATATTTTCCAGCAATTAATAAAAGTATTTTTATTTCCTTAAATGCTGTATTATATGAAAATATTATTTTATCAAATATGTACTGCGTTTTGTAGTTGATAACTAAGAATATACAAACAATATATATGATTTATATTTTGTGATTACCAATTTTAGATTCTAAAATTTTTATCATTATTTTCAAAAGAAAAATTGTAAGTTAAATTGCATTAACTTTATTTCTGGGGTTTTATCAAAATAGTTGAGTGTAAAACGTATTTTACCAAAATATGGTTTAGTTAGCAAAAGGTCGAAAAAAAGGTATACAGCAGAAAAATTAGGTGGAAGAGTAATTGACGATTTAAAAATTATACACCTTAAAATCTCATTATAAATAACACTAATTACGAAGAAGAATTTATACGAGAAATGCTAAACTCAAGAATACAAAAAAGAATGAAAACAAACACATCTCGTGTCTGCGAGAACTATGATACAATTGAAGGATATAATTCAAACCCTTTTGAATTACGAAAACTTCGTAATTTTAACGGTAAGGAAGATGATAAAATTGAAATTTCAGAAAATATAGCAAAAGATGTGAAAAACCTTTTACCTTCATTTAGAGAAAACAAGGAACAATATAGTTAAAATTAATACTAGTGAGTTGATAGAAGCTCAACACAAAGGTGGAGAATTAACTTCCTTGATTAAAAAGGCAAGAAAAGACAAGAAAAATGCAAATTCTAAACTGTTAAATCAATTAGAAAATTTGCGGAATGGAGCCTGTACCCTAAATGAAGAAAAAGACGAAAGGAAGATTGAAAAACAAGAGGAAGAACAAAAGTCCAAAACTGTTGGAGATTCGACGAGAAAGAAAATTGGTAAAAGAAAAGGATGTTACAGGAGAAAATATTTCCATTGGAGAAAGAGAGGAATTAGTATCGAAAGGGCAAATTAAGGCAAGAAAATATTTCCATTGGAGAAAGAGAGGAATTAGTATTGAAAGGGCAAATTAAGGCAAGAAAATATTTCCTGAATCAACAAGAGAAACTGATAAGGGAAACATGTGTTTTAATTGAAAGAAAAAAGAAAGCAGTGCGAGCGTTCTTAAAATTAAAACCCATACTGAAACCAATACAGCTGGGAAAAGATAAAGTTTTGGGACAGATATATAGGTGGACAGAACGAAAAAATAGAAGTTTGCCACTCCGAAACAAAGAAGACTTACATTTAAAAGCGAAAAGAATGATTCTACTGCAAGGGAAGAAACGTCATGAAAGATATCAGATTATTTTCCAAAAGAAAGAAAATATAATTACCACAACAAGACGAGAAGTTCACCTAAAGGAAGGAAATTCAGTAGGTGGACAAAAAGAAAAGATTAATTGAACTCCCGGTGGGAAATTCCCACTTTACAAAAACGGGAAAATTATACTGCTGCTAAAGAGGAAGGCGAAAACCAGTACCCTTTGACCCGGGAGGTATGAATGGATTCCAGTCTAAGAAGTGCCTATCCTACAGTGAAGAGTTAATATTGGAGTTGTTCAGGCCCAGAGAAATGTTAGAGTGGAAGAGCATCCCATTTTACACCTTATTAAAAATTTTCCGATCTGGAGAAAATGTATTGCACAACCGAAAAAGAATGGGCGGGGATCGTTTATACAGTGAAGAAATTAAAATGTTATTCAGCAACAATTTACCTTCCAGACAGACCAAAACCGATTAGTCTGGTTGAAAACAAATGCAGGCACAAATCCACGCTTTTTGCGTTGGTCTCGTGCACAACAACCATGTAATTTCGAAGCCATCCATAAACTTGGGAGAAGTCATGTTGATGCAGATACTTTGAGTAGAATTGATTAAAGATTAATATAAGTTTTCCCAAAATGTGTGTTACTGTTTTAGCTCTATACTGAGCATCAAATATTCTTTTACATACAGAAAACATGATATTCTTCCTTTTCAAAAATAAGTTCAATTTCTGATAATTGATTTCATAAAAAGGTTTATTCAAGAATGCATAAATATGATATATATAACATTTAAGGTAAAATTTCAAATTTCAGTGAGCATAATTGATAGAGTGGAGTTTTATCACACTAATATATAAGAATTTTTGATAGTATATATGCACATATGTATATATATTGATAGTATTATTTTTATAAACATGTGATATACTGACATAGTTTTCTAAGAGTTATAAATGGAGAAATATTGTTATTTCATTTCACTATTGCAATGCTAGATTATGCATTAGGATATTATGCAAAATGTTTCATGGTAATAAATGGAAACACCCAATAAGAGAAGTAAATTGATTTTACTAATCATTGTGTATCAAATTCAAAGTGTTTGTGATATTTGATATTAATAGAGTAGAGAAATTAAGAGTATCACTTCAGAGAATAACTTGTGTGGTTTGAGTTACATTACACTTTTACATTTTTACATATATATGTATGGATTCTTAATTTTTCTCTGGAAAACTGTAGCCAAGAAAGTGGTTGTTTCATTTTTTATAGAATACTAGTAAAAGAGATATTATTATGAATATTGACTGAAGCAGTATGATTTGAGTTATTGTGCAAGATGTTTTTAATTAAATAGAAATGTAGTGTATATATATATATATATAATATGTATATAATGTTGGTCAGATGGAAATCATACTACGTCTTTCTAATTCATACTGTGTTATTCTAAATCGTATTGTGTCATCTTCTATAGACATCTAAGCATTTTTAGCGAATTCCAACGAACTCTCCAGAGGAAGGAGAAGTTTGTAGCTAACATTACGGTACAAACATGTTGATTTCGTCAGGGACGAAGCCACCCAATCAGACTTGGAGACTGAGATGCGCGCGCACCGACTAGAGAGCGAAAGTGTACGAGGAAGAAGGGTGAAAAAACGTGGATCTAGTTTGCAGCCTGATGAATGTTTAGAGATGAAATAAAAATAAATACGTATCACAAAAGCCTGATTGTTTTCGTGACCAATTCGTTGAAATATATATATATTGTCTGATACTTAAATAGTTCGTTTTCAATTTTTGGAATTTAGGGTTTTAAATTCTTAGATTGCATGATTACTTAAGAGAATTTTTACTTGATTTGCATAGATATTAATTTGATTTTTAGATATTTATCGCAATATTTAGTTTTTTTACCCTCTCAGTTGTTGCTTAAGTACTCTTAATAGTTTGTAAATTTATAAATTGAACTATATATATCATGTTTATATGAATTTAAAATATCAAAAATAAAAGAATCTTATAAAAATGCCCGAAATCAGAATGCAAAATTGTTCAAATAATTTTTTTTTATTCAAACGAATTTATAGACTATCTTTAAAGTCTCATGAATTATTAAGAAGAAAAAAGAAGTTCCCTTGAAAATTCACTCGCATTTCTTTGATAATGTTGACTTTATGCTATACAAACAAAAATGTATTTGCTTTACACTATGCTTCATGAATATTTATTATATTTGATCTGAGCCGGAAAGATCTAGGGGATATAAATTTATTTTCATTTTTCTTTCAACAATTTAGTGAATTTTGCGTAAAAAGTGAATTTATTGTTTATATTAGATCCTATGGGGTTCTCCATTGTTGTGTTTTCCTAATTTGACATTTAACATAAAACACACGAAAAATTAGAATACAAAGAATGTAAAAATATTTTATGTCAAATCAATATTAATTAATTAATCTTTTTTTGTATTTATTATATCAATTTGAATGTAAATATAATTTCTTAGAGCAAGATAATATCTATGTATTCATAATATTATTAGGCATCCAAGGGGCTATTGTTTTAGGTAAGCTATAAATTGTTGTTCCGAAGCTACTTCTTGTATCTAATCATTTTCAATTATTTTAGCCACCCAAGGGGCTATTATTTTAGTTAACTCAAAAGTGTTGTAGCTGATCACTTTTCAAAACTTTATCATGTGGTAGCGAAATTCTTTTATGTCTTCGTTCATCAGTAACGAACTTAATTTTTAAAAATACGTCATAATAAATTTCTCCTTTATTTTTTAATGGATCGAAATAAAATATATGTAATATATAGATGATGCCTGCTTTCATCAGTATTGAACTTAATTTTCAAAAATATATCGTAATAAATTTCCCCTAATTCTTATTATTAGATTGAAGTAAACAAATATAAAAATTAAGTATTTTATTTACTGATCGATTAATGTATTACCTTAAATCATATGTAAACAGGAATCAAGATATGACTGTGAATGAATAACATTCAGAATCTTAAGAAAGCTGAGACACAGACATTTTTTTATCCACTATAAGGGCTATTGTCTTATTTGGATCACTTTTCAGTTTTTACTGTTTGCTTCAATTTTAGTTGCATTTAGCTCAAATATAACCATTTTAATAATGTATCGTTTGGTTTAATTTTTATATCTGAAAAGTTTACTATTGTCCATTTCTCAATATTTATCGTTTACTTTGATTCTTATATTTAATTGAGTAATTTAATTATTATTGTGAAAAGCTCACCTTGGGTGCCTAAATCTGTTCTTTTCAAAACTTTCAATAGAGTTTTTTTGTTATTTTTGTAAATATATTTTAATTAAGAAAGTGATTGTTAAATTTAATGATGCTCAAGGGCCAGATATGGCTACGTTTCACCAAATAAAGTGTACCTGTGATTTAGATGTTTGAAGAAAAGGGGGTGGGGAAGATAAAAATTGGTTCTCATGGAGAATGGTTGAAAATAGGAAATGATTACTAAGGGTACACAAAGGGCGTATCACACGTGTTAACCAAAAGAAGTAAACCACCACGGGAAGGAAAAAGATAGCTAAGGAGGCAGAAAATCAGTATTCTCATAAAAAACCTAAAAAAAGGTAAACCCCTTAAGGGAAATATGTTTTAAACCTATAATTTCTCAACTTATTTTTTTTTTAATTATTTTATATATTATTGATGTAATTTATCCTTATTTAAATAGAATGCTTTTCTAATAACGTTTCATGATTGATATTCTGAAGCAGAGATATTTATCTATCAATTTAATTTTTTTTTCCTCAGAAATATTTACGTTACCTCATATGAATGAAAGTAATATGTTGTATTATTATTTTTGAAGTAAATATATTATTTTGAGTTTTACACACAATATTTCAGATTATAAGACTCAAACAAATATCATTTACTTTAAAAATAATTTTTTTAAATATCTTTTTTTCCCTAATTATATTAAGAAATAATCGATTTTCATTTCAATTATATTTATCGCGAGTCATAATAATATATTTTTATATAAGCGTTCCTGCGTATGAATTGTATAAGCTCCCGCAAACTCAAATATATCAGTATACAATTAAATTAGAATGTGATTTTAATCGAATATATTTCATATGAGTAATAAGGATATTTAAAGGAATTAAATCAACTGAGAATTGCATGTGTTTTCTTAATTATTCACTAAAGTGTCACAAAGGTATTTTTATATAATGTAACGTATATATTGAAGAAATTAATTTCATGATAAACACAAATTGACTTTAATTAATTTTAATATCGTATTAATATTTTAAATGAACCAGAACAATTTAATGAATATTCCATGTACTGAAATATATATTTAATAAATTCATACAAGTAAAATTTTTGTACTTAGAATAGCTATCTCAAAACTGTACTCTTCATATTAATCATGAATTCTTAAAAATAATCAAAGACAATATTCTTAACAATTCATATTAGAATATTTCTAAATATTTTATGAATTTAAGAAGAGAACCTCATATATTGTTGCTGATTATGTATTGGATTGATTCATTTATCAAAAGTTAAGCTTCAAATTATGCTTTTAAAAACATGCAATATAATCTTTTTTTTTTTTGTGTAAATTTCTCTTAATTCGAATCTTATGGCAATTTTAAATAATGACTTAAGCTAATCTACAAAAATCCTCCTTTTCAAGTCACTAAATAGTTACATTTTTTTCTTTCTTGAAATATTTTAGAGTCGTCATTGTACTCGTATTATGATGAACATTATAATGTTTACTTTGACTGATTTTCTCAGAGGGTTGAAAAGGGAAGAATTTTTTTTATTGAACGATAAACAACGTCCCTGTGTACCACTAAGCATCACAAAGGGCTTAGAGAAGTAAGTATAAAACAGTATATTACAGTAAACGAAAACATGTGACTAAACAATGTACAAACAAAAATTAAGAAGGATTATAAATATCTTCAATATATTAGATAAAAAAAAATTTATTAGAAATTAAATTACTAAGATTTGGAGGCCAGTTAATGTTTAACTTTTTCAAAGCTAATTTAAGATTATTTCCCTGCGAGACAAATTTTGAACGTAGAAATCGAATGTGCTCAATGTCCTCATCACCTTCAGCACTGCAGTTTCAAATTGTATTCGAACTTAAATTGAATCTATTCAGATATTTTTTAAACTTACCATGATCTGTAAGAAATTGCGTAATTTTAAACCTTGTGAAGAATTAATGGCAAGGCATTCTTATAGTGACGTCTGGAAAAAATCTTTTCTTGAAGCTTGCTGTATATAAAGGGAAAATTAGTACAGTGTTTTTCTTCATTTATTTCTGTTTACACTAAGTTATCATATACCTCAAGCAATTCCTTATAAAAACTCTGTCGCCATAAATATTACGCTTTCAGAAAAAATCGAGCCCTATTTACAGAACTGAGTATGTAATAGGGGCATTCAAAAAGCAAGTTTGTGATATTGGGCTATTCGCGGTTTCTCTTCACTAACCTTGGGGACTTTCAATTGAGATTGATTGCTTTCACTAAACAACCTTTGTCCAACCAAAAATGAAACGTGATGCATAATGTTAGTATGTAAAGCAGTTAGGAATGAAGTGAAGTGTTAGGAATTATATAAACTCCGTCGGAAGGAGTAGAGTATCTGAAAGGGGATCTGAAAGGAGATCTGAAAGAGTAGCCGAAGGAGGATCTGAGAGAAATATTGTAGATGAGATGAGATGAGGTGAAGTCGAAGTGTCAGGAATTAAAGTCACTTGGAGGAAAGGAGGAATTAAAGTCTATTGAGGAAGGTTCGAGTAGCGATTGTCGTAGAAAGATTGATCTAGTGTTTTCAACAGTGGTTCCGGAATCTGAGTTGCAGTCGAGGCAGTACTATTGGTAAGAGGCTGTTAGATTACTCTTGGCGGGTTGAATTAAGGTGTTGGACAGCTTAACCTGGAGAGTGTAGTTATTGGTGTCATAGTAAATATATACTAATAAATTGTGAAAGTTGTTTTGGTGGTTCTGTAATTATTTGTGTCGTAATATTTAATATTTTGAATTGAGTGATGGCACAAGGGGACTCCCGGGTCGGTAGGGCGTTACAAGTTACACTCAAACAATTTAAGTCAAACACACTTTACTGAGAAGTAAGCTACGATGTAATATGACACACAAACACGCACACTATTTCTGTACATAGTCTCTGAATCACTGTAAATATTTATTGGAACGTTACACTAATCATTAGAACACTCTGACAATAGAAAATTGCTCCTTGGTCCAGGAGTCAGCTTATAGCAGTTGTCTGAACCTTATCAACATTGGAAAATTGTCTTCCGCCCAAATATTCTTTAAACCTATCGAAAACAGGAAAAAAACAGAGTACCAAATCAGAACTGAACAGTGAATAACGTGTCTTGTCACGTTTTGCAGTGTCGCGCAAGAAGAAAATGCCTTTGCTTAACTTCCAATGTTTTATGTTTTCTACAGTTTTGTGTAAACTTCTTAGTGTTTCAGAGTAGGACTCAGCATTAATTGTATCGCTCTTCGCGTAATCTCGGTGTACCCAACTCCTTCATAATAAAAAAAAAACACTATAGCCATTACTTTTCTCGCCATTGGGAGAGCATTGTATGTCTCATATTTACTAAGGTCACCGTTGTTGGCCATTCTTGTCTTTCCATATCGCATAAGTCTGTGCGACCACTTTGAACTGCTATCACAATTGCGGGACGTGACAATGCATGCGGTTCACATATTGCAGATGTTTTAAGATGAACCTCTGTACTCGTGAAACGTATTGCCCACGAAAAAAAGTATTGTCCCAAGTACTTGAATATTAGAGTAAGTTTCTATGAAACGCGCCATTTTCTTCGCGTACTACGCAGCAATGGTACCATTTTATAAATAAAATAGCTATTGTTGGAAGCCGTGGAACTCCATTATCGTCTGCGCAAGCTTCGTTCTTGTTTCGCAAGGATCTGTGGAGGAATAAGTGTAACATACTCTTTGGACGCTAGCCCTCTTTCCTCCCACACTATAAACTATTAACTATCGGAGATATCTTTTCATTGTCTTTCAGGGTTTGTCTGTAACGCCTCTACATGCTGGCTGTCTTCTTTTGGATGAAGAAAAATGTCACCATTCTCCCACAACAAAAGTTACACAACAAAACAATTAAGAATAAGATCAAATATCTGAAATAGTACAGAACAAATAAAAATTATAAGAAGATAAAATTTAAATTATAAATAAATATAAATAAAGGCAAGAAAAATGATGAAAACAAAGAAAAGAAAAACCGTTAAGAAAATGATATAAAACAATTATGAATTTGGCATTTGTCAGATTAGCTGATTAAACACGCTTTACAGGCTCAACAATTCTAAAAAAAAATGCTATATACCCCATAACACAAGAAGAAATTAAATAAATTATATATATATATATATATATTAAAAATAAAATAAACGAAAAAGAATAAAATTAACTATTAATTATAAATTAAATATTAGTTATAATTAAAAATGAAATATTAACTAGTTAACTATTAAGTAAATACATCTTCTATTTAAAGAAAAATAAAAAATACTGTTAAAATTATTTGAGTAAAAATAATATAATTTTAAGGAATGTTTTAAAGTTATAAAACGAAAAATTTGAATAATGGGGAAAACATAAATATACTAGAAATAACATTGGAAAAAAATTACATAAATGTACTCTAAAATCATAAAACTCAAAAATTATTATGTAAGTTAATAGAAAAATAAAAAAAAATTGAAAATAATTATGAACTGAGAAAATAGAAAAAAACGGATATAAAGTAAATTAGTGCTTTCGTTGGCTTCAGATTGTTATGCGTGACTATTCCAGAATTATTAGAAATATATAATATTAATTATAATAACAAACGCGATAAACATACAATTCTGAAAAAACTAAAGAGTTTCAACGAAAATAGAAAAATTAAAAGAAAATCTTACTCTTAAAAACGTTATAACACGTGTATAACAATAAGAATTCATGGCGTTTTCATAGAAGCAGAATTCAACCGTAAAACAGAGGAAATTAATAAAAATTGCTCTCTATATTCCAAAGTTAGAATTAGATTTACATAAGAACATTTTATAGCAAAAAACATTAATAATGTAACATTCTGATATGAGTGGAAAAGATAAGACTTTACAAGCATCAGTGAGTGTTATTAAAAATTGATAAGGAGTAAATAAAAACGTATCTAATTCACTTCAATAAATTGGTATTTTTTTAAAGTAATGATGTTATTTATCATGAGACATTTTTGTCAAGCATTACAGAAGAAGCAATACAGTCAATGTATCAGTACATTACAGAAGAATTTAAATTTTTGAATCTATCGTTTTCTTGCCTTAGTTTTTTTTAAAAATTTCATTAAAGGATTTACGGCTAGCTATTTCTAGATTTATTCGAAATATAAACTGCTTGATTTTTTTTCTCCTTATAATTTACTAAGAAAAAATAAACTAATTAGTACAGCAAGTTTCAGTAATACTTTAATGCAAAGATGTTTTATTCAAATTCTCCCCATATATAAGATTTGCCTTTTTAAATAAAACTCCCATAATAAATATTTTAATTCTATGATAAAATGTTTACTTTGAATATTAAAAGTATTTTCATGGTTATAATTTTTCCTTCAAATGCATGAACAAATTTTTAATCAAAAGTAATTTTTGTTTCTTAAATATTTAGTTTACTAAAATTTAGTAAAATTTATTCATACTGAATTGAGGTTAATGGAAGAATGTTACTATAACATAGTGTAGTTATTGCATGAGTATATTATACTTCATAACAATAAGGAGAATATTCTTTCACTGTCATTCACGCAGCTTGAAGGGTAATGAACATCAAAATATATCTCTGATATACTTTAATAATATATCATCTAACCAACCATCGCGTTTATATACTCATATGATGAAAGCTAATGAAAATTGACAGTCACGTCTAACCTCTGTTTCTTTTCACAGTGCGTGAACAAAAATTCTAAATTGCCATTTGGAATATAATGATATAATTTCGAATAATTTGGCGAGAGAATTGCATTGCTGAATTAGTTCGCTGTTTCGACTTTTGAACTATGCTATTCAATTTGCTTTTCTACACAATAGGATATTGTCAATCCATAAATACGAATTTGGAGTTGAAAAATCTATATTTGTATGGGAGAATATGGATGAACTTGAAATCTTGAAGGTTTGTGGGCTGCAATGTGTCTTTATGGCAATATCAAACAGAATCGAGTATAGTTTCCTCTACAACACTTAATTGTCATTGATATCCAATAGAAGGGCAAAATGCTCATTAATAATTCACTACATTTTTTTGAAATTACGAAGAATGTATTCGGTTAGTATAGGATTACAAGTTTCAAAGCCTCCCAATCATGTTCTTACGTAATATAAAATTCATAATCAAAAGAGAGAGCTGCCAAAAAGATTAGTCTTTATTCTTAAGTATTTCTGATTTCTGTTTGTTCCATAATACTTTCAATTTTGAATTAAGTATGGAATCTCTAAACATAGACTGTTTAAACATTTAAAACTGTAAAATACACTTACAAAAATTGCGATTTTTAAGATTCTGGCTAAAAACAACTACAACGTACCTTACCGATTGATAACGTAAATTATCACTTATAGTATATTGGAACACAATTTGAAAGTGGTTTTATAATTATAAATATCTGAAAATTGCTTTTGATTATTTTGATACATTTTTAAGTATTATGTCCAATTTAATTAATTTCGTTAGTATCGATCTTATTATTCCTTTAGAAAAAAATGGGAATAAAAGAGGAACGAGTTTATCGTACATAAATAATGGGAATAAAAGAGGAACAAGTTTATCGTACAAAATTAATCTGAATAAAAGAGGAACGAGTTTATCGTACAAAATTAATGGGAATAAAAGAGGAACGAGTTTATCGTGCAAAATTAATGCGGAATTTTTATTTATGATTTCATTAATCTTTTTCTGACTTGCCGTATTATTATGAATTTGCTAATTAACGAAAACCTTTCTTTTAAATAAGAAAACTTCACCTCTATTTCTTTTATTTGCATATTTTATTGTAATAATATTTTAGTAGTTACATATACGAGTAGTAAAGCAGTTTTCAATAAAATTAAGGCTGTGAATTACACATAATTTAAATACATTGATACAATTTAATAATCGAATGAAAGTCAAGAAGAATATGAATTATAAAAAAGAAATAAATAAAATTCCCTATTGAGGATATTTTCCATTGATGACTTAAAACCACTTGATGCTATTTTGGATAGTTGTATTCCTATAAGTTGCTAATGTATGACAACTTAATGGCGTTTAGACAGGAGGTATCCAATTGAGTACGCTGTAATTAACGTATATTTAGATAAAAGGGCTATTATGTATTTATTATATTTTTGTTTTTGCAAAAAAAAAATTTCTTACTGTTTTTTTAAGAAATTAAATAATCACAAATATTACTGACATTAATTGATAGCTAAGCAATTTTACTTCGTGAACCCGCAAGATGAAAGAGTAAAGAAATAAATTAATATTTCGCTATACACTTATCAGATCTTCTTTCTGATGGCTTAAATACATAATATTTGCAGACTTCATAGAAAACTCTCAAAATATTAAATTAAAATAGTAAGAAATGTTTTTTCTAAATGCAATATTTTCATTAAGGAAAGGTCCTTAAAACGTGCCGTAAGTGTATAATTAAATTCATTTTAGCTTATTCCATGATGAAACTAAAATGGTGCAGTTCAAGAAATTTTTAAATATTAAATTTATAGTTCATAACGTTCAATCATAAATATTAATTACAATTAATTTGAGTAAATTTTACCATTGCATTAATGCATATACACACATATGAAATGCTTATTAAGAGAAGGTGGATACAATAATGTGGTAATTACTATCACATTGGACACGAATTACAATTTAATTTATATGAATTAATTCATTCATATGAAATTAATTAGATTTACAAAATGAATATAACACTATTTTTTATTATTATTCGTATCTTCCTTATAGTGTTGCGGAAGAGGGACATAGAAAACTCATAATACGCTGTAAGACATACAATTCGATGCATGTATAGATGTAGTGTAAGTGTATAGAAACAGAATCCATCAAATGATGTTAAGAGTAATTCTTAATCTTATAGTTAAAATGTCTGTTGTATATATATATTGTTCGTATTTTAATAATTGTCACAAAGCTTTGCTAAAGGATTCGGGTTATTTTTAGTATATGTTCGATTTTGTAAGAGTACATGCCATCAGATTGAAAGAATTTGAATGAGAATAACAGAAAAATCGCTCGACATTAGAGTAGAAACTAAATGGTAATTATAATAAGTAAGTGTAGGAAATCAACGGTAAATTTCAATCAGGATGGCTATGGTAGACCTAATTCCACAAACAGAGACTGTCTATCACAACTCTATATTCGTCGCTATCAACCATACGACATGCGACTCTTTCGTAAATTATCAACTTGACCATAGGCGGACTTCTCAGAAAAAGGAATCTATACTCGCCGACCGTTAACTACTTATCTATCAAGCCTGTAAGACATGTAGCCCAATTTCAGAACTGCATGGTTAGATCGAAGTGTCTCTGCACTGACTGAAGATGAATATTCTTTATTGTCGAATCCCGTGCCTAATAGACCTGCTTAGGCCTGTCTGGAGACGTCGAGATCAGCATAAGATTTGGTTTTTATTATTGCATGTTTTTCAGGGTGTACAATAGGAACCATAACAGAACGTTATAGTCAGGGTATCATTTCCTTTGATAGCAGAGTAATTAGCACTAGTGAATTAAGAGTAGTTGCAGAAAATCGGCAATGATAAGAAATTCTACGTTGTGTGTGATTGTCTCTTTTGTTCTAACATGTTCTTACTTCTAAAGTAGACAATGCATGGCCACGTACGACCCGTATTGCTAAGAAATATTTTCAGGCTATTCGAACATTTCTTGGACCAACTAAATCTCCTAGTCTCTTCTACTTAGATCACATTTGGGGTCAAATGAGAAAGATGTTATAAACATCCCAGAATGTTACCAGTTTTGCTCAACTATTACAAACCATGACATAGGTGACATCTTCCACCCTGGATTGAGATGTAATGACGCCTTATTGACTTCATCCTTTTGACACGACCAAACTCTACAGTAAATCATCCAGTTACTTGTTTCTTCAATTTACCAATTTGGATATCTTTATTAGGGTTTGTCGATTTTCTTGCCTTAGAGTATATAATGTGCCATTATATAATAAGTGAAATATTTGGAAATATCTTTCAAAACATAAATTGTAAATTGCAATTTAATTTTAAATTAACTATGCATTGGAACAACAAGAGAGCCATTGACGAGATACTTCATATTTTTGACATCATCAAATAAAGAGTGTGACACTTTAGTTGACACGTCACTTTCTATATTTACTACACGTTAAATGAAATAATTCGAGATAAAAACCAACGTTTTTATATAGAGGCAAAGTTTATTAAGAAACATTATGATTGAAATATTAGTTAAAACTGGTCGCAAATATCTAAATAATATATTGTTAGGCAAGTAAGAACGGTTCCCGAAATTTCAGAGTTCTAGCTTGATGGGAAGTTGGTTAATTTAACGATAGAAAATTTGATAACACACTGATACACACACACACACACAGAAACACACACCAAGTGAAATACATAAAAACGTTAAAAGTAACTAAAATTAATTAATTCATCCGGTAAATTAAATGGTTGGAATGCAGTTTAACCCAATCACTCTTGGCGACAAGAATTATTTGGCAGTATTTTGCCAAATGTGGCTACCCTGGTCCGTTTTACGGACTTAACATTCAGCCAAACAAAAAAAAAATCGCCAAGTTTGGTGCCAATTTTTGAAATTGCGCCAAGTGGTTGGGATAAACTGCATTATTGAAGAAAATACTAGCTAAAACTTGTCGCAAATGTCTAAATATCGCATTGTTAGGCGAGTGAAAACGATTCTCAAGGTTTCAGTGTTCTAGCTTGATGGGAAGTTGGTTAAATTAACGATCGAAAATTTGATGACACACACACACATCAAGTGAAATTCAGAAAAACGTTTTAAAATAATGTATATGCCTTCAGGTTAAGGGATAAACATTCATTATCGTTTAACGTGCTGTAGTTATTCTACAAGATACCTTTTCAATGTAATCTTCATTCAAACACACGTGTCGACTTGAATATTATAGAAAGAAATGCAGGCGAGTTTGAACACTCGACTGTTAATATTTTTTGACGCTGTAGCGTTGTGGTCATGGTGGTGGACTCTGCGCCGACGGTTTTCGTTAAATCGTGTGTTCGAGCCTTGATGCTACTAAAAACCAACTGTGTAGCGGGGATAATGCACGTTACATTTGTCCATTTGGCATGCTGTGGAAGTTTGGAGAAGGGGGTGCTAGCTCAGGTATCATCCTCATCACTTGACCGGTTCAAAATTACGAGGTTCATCGCCAATAATTCTTGTCTTGCTTCTCAGTGTGAACGAAAAGAAACAACCACATCACAAGAAAATTTTTCTGAAGGAAACATAAAATAGTTCCATGATGCTGAAGAAAGTGAATTCTGTAAAAATAATTCGCATAGATTTATGTCTACTCATAAAAATTATAACAATGAGATGGAAATAAAAGTTTATTTGAAAAACTAAAAATAATAAAATAAGTTGGAATATTAATTTCAGTCCATTTTCTCAATTTTCTTCTTAATTTAATTTCTTAAACATATTATAAATGTGTACTACATTTGTAAAAAGTTTAAGGAATATTTAATTATTTACTTATTTGTATCCTTAGGAAAACACCTTCAAATGTTTTGCTAACTTATGCAATGCGAAGTGGAATTACAAAAATTTTAAAAATAGCTTACTTTTTACAATCTTTACAAATTTACATTCAAGCCTATAGCTTATGCAAACATTTAACTAGTTAACAAAAATATCTTACTCGATGCATTTATTTCAAAATAATATATATGAATGACTGTATGAAATGCATTTCTTCATTAAATATCTTCAAACTTAGTGATGTCAGAAAGAATTATTAATTCATATAAAATTATGTATCTTTCG
>BMAW01040235.1:135747-147042 GCA_019974015.1 Nephila pilipes | reverse complement strand
GTCTTATGTTAAACTCGAAACTTTAATAATTATTTTCAAAATTTTATGAATTACTTTACAAGGTATTTAACACACTTGTACATTTACACAGTATGTACATGTTCATTCTATCCGAGTTTTTTTTTTAATTATAAATAATTTGAAGCAAGTTATTTTTTTTTCTTTTGTCTTAGTAGCAATGTGAGTTTTAAATAAGAAATTGAAGATAAAAACCAACGTTTTAAAACAACGTTTTGTTAGAGGCAAAATTTATTAAAGATTATGTGAAATATTAGTTAAACTTGTCGCATAATATCTAAATATATATATGCATTAGGCAAGTGTAAGAATGGTTCCGAAATTTCAGAGTCTAATTATGGAAGTTGAAGATCAATTGAACGATAGAAAATTTGATCTCGAGCATGCACACACACACTGAAAATACACGCAAGTTGAAAAAAACGTTAAAAAGTAACTGAAAAATTAATTAATTCATTCCGGGTAATAAATGTATGGAATGCAGTTAAGCATCAACCTGTGGATCGACAAGAATTATTTTGCGTATTTTGCCAAATACAATGTCTGACCTGGTTCCTTTTGCCAGACTTGAACAAAGTTAACAGCCAAAAAAAAAATCGCCAGTTGAAATGCCAATTTGAGAATGCGCGCGTGGTTGGGATAAACTGCATTATTGAAAAATATTACTAAAACTTAGTCGCAAATGTCTAAATACGATTGTTAGGACTGAGTAAGAACGATTCCAGGTTTCAGTTTCTAGCTTGATGAAAGTTGTTAAGATTCGATCGAAAATTGATGACACACACACACACAACACAACATACACAGTGAAATTCAGAAAAACGTTTTAAAAAACGCACTCATCGAGCTAAGTTTTGTTTCAAAACACCATCAATTACGTAATAAAACCACTTTTTTTGTAACAGAAATATACACATTATCTAACATTTACCACAGTTTTGTGAAAGGTAGCAAGTGATACTTGAAAAAGAAATTTCTTTAAAAAATAAGTCAAAATGAAAATAGAGCTATTCAAGGTATCCGACTAAGTTTAAAACAACTTTTTTTAAAAACAGTAATCAAACAAATTTTCACCACATTTTCATAAATATTTTGACTCAAAATTATTTTTAAAAAAGGGCAAAAGTACTACATTTATTAAACATAGTTTAATACATTGAGGAATTTAAGCAGAAATTAGGTGAAATTCCCCCCAAATGCAATATATATATATATATATATATATATATATATATATATATATATATATTTACATTTACACAGCTTGCATTTTTACTCACTCTCTGGACCGTTATACTCCTTTACCATACAACATATTACCAACCAATTGTTTGCATCCTTTTACATTTTATTACCAATCAAACAATGATTTAAATTTTTTTTCAATTTATATGGTTATGATGATGTGATATATTTTTTTTTCATTTTAAGTATGTGATATACATCTTGAAGCTTAAAGAAAATTACTACTCACATATTTGAATCTTCATTTCTTTGAATTTTTGTAAGTAATTTTTATATTTTGATTTGTTGATAATTTTTAGAATTATAGATTTTATTTTTGTAAATTTTATCGCTGAATTTTTTTGCATTTTTTAACCATTGAACTCTTTTGTAATTTGGATTTCCCAATTCAGCCTACCACGAATTATAGATTTTATTTTTGTAGATTTTATCGCTGAATTTTTTTGCATCTTTTAATCATGAACTCTTTTGCAATTTGGATTTCCTAATTCAGCCTACCAAGTCGCAAAGGGGGAAGGTTGGTACCATTAAACTAGTTTAACTCCGCTTAATCGGTCCTCAGGCCGATATTGCTTTTTGACTTGCTGGGTTCCTTATTTTCTTTTCTTTTATTTTTATTTTTCTTTCATTGTTACATTTCTTTATGGATTTTTGTCTTTTTAAATATTTTAAATTATTCTTTCATAAATTTTCAGTATATATATATATATATAAAAATTTTATCATTTAAAAATAAAAGGAACCCAATAACAAATAAAAGTTATTTTTCAAGATTTGTGTACTTCCCGACACAAAAAAAAAAAAATCCGAAATAAAAAATAATACGGAAGAAGAAATCGCATTACGTTGCTTGAAGTTATCAAGGTATCAAAGTTTATATTTTTTGGCTCATGTCAACAGCGTAGAAAAATTTATTCAATATCGTAGTGGTATTAGTTTAAAGTTCAGATATAAATGCCTTAAGAATCAAGCGAAATATGTCATTAACGTAGGAGCACATAAGTACACGGGATAGTATTACTGCCAATTATCGGCCTCAAATTAAAGACAGGTAATCAATCTAGATTGAGCCAATGAGAAGTGCTTCCTAAATTAATACGTTTAAAATTAATTTATAGAATCAACGGTAGTCCTACGTTAACTGTATTGGTGATGGTTTAATGAAAATGGTACTTTAATTCATAAGAAATTGCATGATGTCAAATATATCCTGTACAATCACTTTTGAGGTTCAAAAAAAAATGTAATTTTTCTTTTCTGCTAGAGTTAGAGTGATCCTTCTACTCCTTCATTACCGATGAATTCAGAACATAGTGCCTGAAAAATTGAGGCAAAGCTTTTAGAAGTTGATCCTGAGGCATTCTTTAGACCTGACTTTCTGGAAATTACTACGCTATCTTTTTGGGAGAGATATTGTGCAAAAGTAATAAAATATCATCCGATTTTTAAGACGAATTTTAAGGTAAAAGTACACCTTTAAGGAATATTTTGAATTCCCATAACGTTTGTAAACAAATGCATATTTTGTGACCTTACGGGGCTTCAAAATTAGAAAATATCTAAAAAAAAAGTTATGATAACAAAAGGGCATTTTATATAATTACAAGTAAAAATTATGACTTTTCGAAAATCATGGTGTCTCAAAAGAAGTTAAATATTTTGACATTTTGTAAGTTGAATTAAAACAGAATATAACCTTGTCTAGAAAATAGTCCATTATTTTGATAATATGGTCCTTACGTTAGAAGCTAGAGTAGTTCGTGTTTTGAACATTGACATTTTATAACGTTTTTCTGAATTTCACTTGGTGTGTGTGTGTGTGTGTCATCAAATTTTCGATCGTTAATTTAACCAACTTCCCATCAAGCTAGAGCTTTGAAATTTTGGGAATCGTTCGTACTCGCCTAACAATGCAATATTTAGACGTTTGCGACAAGCTTTAACTCATATTTTTTTAAATAATGCAGTTTAGCCCAATCACTTGGAGCAATTTAAATAATTGCCAAACTTGGCGATTTTTATTTTTTTTTGGCTGAATTTTAAGTCCGCTTCACGGACCAATTTAGCAACATTTGGCAAAATACCGCCAAATAATTCCTGTCTCCAAGAGTGGTTTGACTAAACTGTATTCCAACCATTTAATTTACCGGATTAATTAATTTTAGTTAGTTTTAACGTTGTTATGTATTTCACTTGGTGTGTGTCTGTATGTATGTGTATCAGTGTGTCATCAAATTGTCTATCGTTAATTTAACCAACTTCCCTTCAAGCTAGAGCTCTGAAATTTTGGGAACCGTTCTTATTTGCCTAACAATGCAATATTTAGATATTTGCGACCAGTTTTATCTAATATTTTAATAATTTTTTTTTAATAAACTTTGCCACCATATAAAAACGTTGTTTTTAAAAACATTGGTTTTTATTTCGAGTTATTTTTAAAATACCATTGTAATTTTCACTTTACTGCAGTGTAACAACACTTCTGCTCAATAGAAATGTTCAAGAATTGTCTATTATATATATAAATATTCGAAAAATTTATTTATGATATTATTGGTTCATTGAAATAAAATATTTTGAGGTATTATGTTTTGGAGTAATATGAAAAATGTTTTTAGAACTTTTCCTGTCAGACAATTCAAGTAATTTTAAAATAGCTATAACTCAGATTCTAAATAAGATAGAAACAAAATAAGATAGAAACAAAATTTAACAGAATTTTGCAAATAAGAGAATGCAAGCTAATATAAGGCCAAAAATTAAAAATATAGTAAATGTTCTACCTAAAAATTGTGATTTTCAGGTATAGTGACGCATTAAAGAGCTACTAATCTTCTCAGAATATTAGTTATTACATTCTTTCAAAAATATTGCACTGTTTTTATCTATAAAGGCGGGAAATAGCATTCTCATCTATCAGTAAACAGTATGCTGTTCCTATGAACCTTTCCTCTCGTAGACATAAATACTGTGATTCCAAATGAAACATTTGAAAATATTGAATTCTCTCCTTTGATACCTTCTAAGAAAGTGCATTGAAAAACATATCACAAATATTGAACCGAGATGTAACTCTTAGATCAAGTAAATCTGAACTAACCAATTTGACCCACTCTCTGAGTAATTTTTTTCATCAAAATAGGTTCAAAAATTGCGCATTTTTTATTACAATCTACATATATTTTAAAGTTACAATGTACAAAAGTTTTTTGTAAAATAGTTATTTTTCAATATAGAATTAGATCATTAAAAAAGATTGTTGGAAAATTAAAATCGAAGAATAATAATATAAAAAAAAAATTCGAAAATTAATCTTGGTCAAATTATTATTTATTTTGTTAAATATAAAATTGAAACGTATTTTCTAATGAAAATATGCAAAATACATACAAAACGTTTATTAGAAATGAAGTTTAGTATGATAAACTTCGAAACAAGAATCGAGGCAAAGTCCTATCTCTCAATCTTTCCACCAAATTCGCGTTTCTTTGCGATTTTTTTTTTCCAGTTTCAGTTGTTTATGAGCAACAATCAGCACACTGTCTACGATGGTCTTTTTTGATGGTATTGGAGCTATATAACTAGCAAAATGTCGAGCAGTTATTCTCATGGGAGATATTGTCAATAAAGTATGTTATATCACTCGTGAAACGCTTCCTGCCAGACTTCTTTGAGCTTTGAAAATAGCGCGACAAATGCTGCAAAATATGCTTATATATTTCGTAGAAAGATGGACAATTAACTCCATCTGTTGAACCGGGTCTGAATGTACAATTAAACATCACAGAAAAGCCAAAATGAAACCATGAATAGGAAAGAGCGGGTGGCTCGGTTAAATTGATGGAAAAAATACATCTTCGCCGAAATCGCGGATTGCGTAAATTTTGCTACTACTACGTTGCCCGTGGAAATCGTGGAAAATGCAATGAGAGGATTTACACATGAATTATCTGACCTCACTATCCTAATAGCAACCTTCATCTGGTGTTGTCCGAGTGTGCAGATACATTCCATTACGTCTTGTCTTCTGGGAGACTCTCCTACGTAATTCGTTTTTCTATCAACAAAAAGCAAATACTAATAAAAATGAGGATGTATATAAAATAACAGTTGTTTTATGAAATAAATCAAATCATAAATAGAGTTTTAACTTCTTAAAAATGATACGGAATATTTCTTTTTCGGATGATATAAAATTATTTATCAACTTTGAACTAGAATTTCACAAAGAAATATGTCTGAATGATTTTCATCAAACTGAAAACACTTGGACAACAATATTATGGAAAAGTTTAATTATGTACTTAAATAGATATTTATAACTACGTCTAAGGAACTGTTATAAATAGCTCTCGTGCTGCATCTAGTGCGATGTTAATAAAACCAATATATCAATCAGTCAAAGGAGCTATTATTACTGTAAATATTTTTACACAATCGATCTTTGTACTCTATTATTGTGAGTAAAAGAACAAAAACTGTTTATACCTACTTAAAAATCTGGAATATTTCTTTGTGTTCCATAGTTAAAACATTTGTAGAAAATTCTATTCAGTAAGTTGATTAAGCACCATACATAATGAATTGAATTAGAAGATCTTTTGTATAAAATTAATTTCTTCATCAACATTTTAAAATGTAGACATATCTTAGACCTTAAAAAGTTGCATTACTCTGCAACAAAGTAAAATTTATTTTTATACTCTCTCAATTTCTCTAAAATGAAGTTTCTAAATATCCTTCTTTCTGTTACATGTTCTTAGACGATTCTGCATCTTATACAAATATTTTAAAATATGTATATTCAAAATTCATTTAACTGAACCATGATTTGCGCACGTACTCATCAGAAAATTATGTTGGTTTAATTTAAATGTAATTCAACAACAACAAAAAAATAGAGATACACGAGAGCCATAAACCACAATCTATTTCCTTAAAGAACACTGCATCGAGCTTTTAGAAGCTCAGACAAATATCGGTAACAGCTTAAGCTCTATTAGCATCAATAATTTGTAGGAAAAATTCTTATATACATTTTTACTTGATATTATCTAAACTATATTTTTCTAGATAATAAAAATAATGTTTTAGAAAGGAGGTGGATGGTATTTTGTTAAAATATTTTCGAAAATTTCTATTTTCAATTTATTGTATAGTAATCTTTTTTAAAATTTCCAATAATTTATTCTTCTTATTTCAAAATTGAGGCGTTATGGTATCGCGAGAAAACGAATAAAAAAATTACAGTGTGAATTAAATCCACGAAATACTGCTTAATCTTTTTGGAATCTTCATTTCCACTCGAGGCACGAATAGCCTTTCTTTCTCCTCGAATTCTCATTTTAACAAATAGAAACTAATTTTTCGAAACTTTCCCTTTGGTATTAAAGTCCAATTACATTCGTTATAGTTTTTTCGCATATTTTGGCATCACTTTTAAATCACCGATTATATTACTATGATTAAAGATAAGTATTCACATGCTTTTAGGACTGTTATAATGGAAGCAAATGACCGTATAAACCAGGAGTTTTTTGGAACTTTTTCTAAACTTTATTACAAGATCAGCTTCTAAACAGATCCTCTATTTCACCCAAAAAGTAGGTAATTGAATGTCATCGAAGTGCAAGCGATAAATCTCCAAATATAGCCCATTGTTATCTCTTTTCATAAATCTATATGAAATGTTTATTTTTTTATGAAAAAAAAAATTGTTTTACACTCGAAAGTATTTATATCTTGGTTTCTTGAGTCGTCACCAAGGCGAAAAAACTTATGATAGTGAATTTTGCAATCGTCTTACAAAAACATATGAAACCACACGCTAGAAACGATGATCGAATAGCGTATATAACGCGCGTTTAAAAACAACATTGGGAAAGAAGCATTGCTTTAATCTTCTGACTCACGTTTTAGGTGTTTTGATTGTAATCTTTATGCAAAAAGAAAAAAAATAATAATTTATATGAACACTTTTAAGTTTGTATCAGAATTCAAGATCCGCATCTTTCGCCGAATTCTTTTTCACTCATTGGAATATATGGATGCATTTCATTGTCATTTTGAATGTTTCCCATTCTGGAAATTCAGAAAATCATTTTTGATGCCATCCATACAGTTACGGATGCAGCTTTATTAATATATATATATATACACTCAAACATAAAAACATAATATTATGAGCAGTAACAACTGATTGATTTCTTTTCAAACATATATTGGAAATTTAGTAAAAATAATAAAATGTTATATTCAGTTTATTAGTAAAAAATTAAAAATACACCCGTGAGTGTTAAACTGAAAACTAACTTAATTAACTTTTGATTAACTTTTATTTTATTGTTATCAATTTTATTGTTATTTTATTGTTATCAATTTTATTTTATTGTTATATTTTTAATTTCAATGATTTGTTTTTGAAGTAATATTTGAAGCAATAACTGCGGAAGTATCAATTATAGGAAAGAAATATCTTTATTTTACCTGTACATCAACTTTAGCCACTGAGGATCTTATGCATATTGTTTAAAGTATTTATTTATTACAATTTAGTTATTCATTCATTTACAACTTGGTGAATCTTTACAAAATGTCTGTTTAATTATGTTCATTTAATAATATTTATTTCTGTAAATATAACCACTAAATAGTCGATTTTAGAATAAAAATGAATAATATCCTTTTGTATAAAGTTTTATACAAAAAAAAATAATAAAATCCAAAAGTTGTAAGGAACGGATTCTGGAAAAGAAAGTCACACATCTACTTCCCAAACGTGGATGATATTTATTACATTCTTCGCTTATGACTTCCGGCACAAATTCCTTCTATATTGAAAGGGTAGAAGAATGCATTGTCAGTAGAACTAACGCATAACTTGTTCAGATTTCTGGACGAAATCGGGGAATCATAAATTAGAAGGATGAATATATTGGCAGAGTTCTTATATTTTTTAGCCTTACGTGTTTAAAGATCTACAGACGTTAGACAGTGGTCTGGAATTCACTAGTCAAAATAGAGTATTTTATTCACGACAGAAAAGAAGTATTTTAGGTATAACAAGAAATAAAAATATTTTTGACACTGGTAATATTTTTGGCCAGATGTTTTAGCATTTTCAGTTACCATGAAATATAAGTAAAAAACGTGAAATACCTCGCCCGTTTCGATCGGTTTTGCATTCAGATATTACAATTTAATTCGATGGATGCAAAAAATAAAAAAACACATATTATTTAAACGCTAACTTGACGCTTGACGTAAGAAGATAATTAAATTAAAATGAAATACTAAGGATCATTTATGGAAATATAAGTAAAAAATTTGTTAACACTCAAGAATGTAATGAAATATTTTGTGCATATATGAATTGGCTAGAATAATTCGAAATGTTCAATGATAAATGCCCTCTAAATGTTGCAGATTCTTTTGAATGAAGTATAAAAATATTTAAAAAGACAAGATTAACTTACCGAAATCTATATCAAAACAACTTAAAATTTTATATAAGATAATTATTGCAAATTACATTCTTCATTTCGTAACAACTTCTAATTCCATTCAAATGCTTAGAACGACACCACATGATAATTTATGTTATTTACTGTGTAGTTAACCCATTTATTTATGCTTCATTAATTGGAAATTTAGACTCCAAGAAATATCATGGAATGCACTTCAGGAATATTGACAACATTCCTCGTTATTTTACTTCTCAACCGTAATAACAGGTCAATTGAAAAGTCCCCGGCCTACCACAGTAAAACACATTTTTTTGGCAAAACTAGTTTTTTTTATTCAACATAATACCCTTCAAGGGTGATACACTGATTATAGCGACCCTCCAGCTTTTCCATACCATTTTTGTAGTACGATTTGTCCTTTGCTTCAAAATAGGCCTCAGTTTCGGCGATCACCTCTTCATTCGACGAAAATTTCTTCCCATCGAACATTCTTTTGAGATCTGAGAACAGGAAATAGTCGCGGCAGGACAGATCTGGAGAATACGGTGGATGAGGAAGCAATTCGAAGCCCAATTCATGGATTTTTGCCATCGTTTTCACTGACTTGTGACACGGTGCATTGTTTTGGTGAAGCAGCACTTTCTTTTTCTTCAAATGCGGCCGTTTTTCGGCGATTTCCTCCTTCAAACAGTCCAATAATGCTATGTAATAGTCGCTGTTGTTGGTCCTTCCTTTTTCATGGTAGTCAATGAAAATTATTCCATGCGCATCGCAAAATACAGACGCCATAACCTTGCTAGCCGACTGTTGCGTTTTCCCACGCTTTGGAGCGAGTTCATCGTGCGCAGTCCACTCGGATGACTGTCGATTGGACTTCGGAGTGAAATGATGGAGCCATGTTTCATCCATTGTCACATATCGACGCAAAAACTCGGGTTTATTGCGCTTGATCATCTTCAAACACTGCTTCGAATCATCCACTCGTCGTTGTTTTTGGTGAAAAGTGAGCTCGCGCGGCACCCACTTTGCACAGAGCTTTCTCATACCCAAATATTCGTGAATGATATGATGTACACGTTCAGTTGATATCTTTAGAGTGTCTGCTATTTCATTCAATTTCAATTTACGGTCATTCAAAATCATTTTGTGGTTTTTTTAACGTTTTCGTCGGTAACCACCTCTTTTGGGCGTCCACTGCGTTCACCGTCTTCGGTGGTCATTTCACCATGTCCAAACTTAGCATACCAATCCTTGATGGTTGATTTTTCTGTGGCCTTGTCCGGAAACTCGGCATCAAGCCAAGTTTTTTGCTTCAACTGTATTTTTTCCCTTCAAAAAGCAATATTTTATCAACACGCGAAATTCCTTTTTATCCATTTTTTTCACAATAACAAATGTTGCTTCACTCAAAATGCTATAATTCACAAACTAATGATCCGACAGCTGTCACATTGATACACGCATCTTTTGAGGGTTAGGGCTAATTAAAAAACATATGGATTTAATTTTAGTAGCTCTATCTATGTGTCAGGCCGGGGACTTTTCAATTGATCTGTTAACTATGATATGATTCGTTCGTTCTCCCAATATTTATTTTCTTTCGACATGAATATGTTAATTCCTTCTTAAATTGATGCAGTCATCTGTCTCCATTATTTTTCACGACAGGCCTTTGCAATAAACATGTCTCGAATTCTGAACAATATACAACTAATCACCGTGACCAAAAGGACTACCTGGATCTACTTACATTTATGTTTTATTTTTAAATTTAATACCAGTAAAAGAACCTTAATAATAATAATCATGTGTGTGTTATCTCATTCAGTATAACGTGCGTCTTCATTTTCACTATATTCTGTTACTTTAAGAATAAAAATATATTTTGCTCGGTGAAGCTGCTGCCCTAGATTACCTAGCTCTAGACAAAATAATACATTTAACAAAACAAAATGTCTAAAATGCACAGCTTATAAACAATAATTATAAATTATTACTCTTACAAAATAATTTATGAGATAATTTACATTGTTACGGATTCTCATACACATTTCCTTTCAAATAATCTCAGCGCTGTTTCACATGAAACCTCCTTTTGATACATATAAATGAGCAAGAAATATAGTTAATAAGAAAAAGACATAGAAAAATTAGAGACATACACTGTAACACAGTATTGGTTCGAACAACTGTATGACTACATATAGATCGTGTATTCCTGACTTTGATCACGTCAGTAGAGAAGTCTACTTGAATTGGTTCTAAACATATTGAAGTTAATCAATTAGAGCTACCAAGAAGGATTGTTAATTATATTTGGTTAAGGAAACGATTAGTTAATGACTCCACATTATTAACTTATTTTGATATGAAATATTCAAAGCTTGAATGAATTGGTTAAAAGTTTTGGCAGTTATTAAAATAATAATGTTTTTTAATCATAACGATGGCAATCGGTCACAACATCAAATGTAAAATTCTTGACGGCACACTATCACCGAGATCAACACTTGTATTGGCGAATTATAAGATAATTCACGAAGCCATTTTTTAAAGTTAATATCAC
>BMAW01040235.1:48335-117687 GCA_019974015.1 Nephila pilipes | reverse complement strand
TACTTATCTGAAGAAGGCAAGTCCCTGAGGTCCCCTGATATAATCCCGAGGGGCAGGGTGCCCGGCTATACCCCCAGACGCTGGGTACCCATTTTAGTCGCCTTTTACGACATGCATGAGCTAAAGTGAGACTATTCTGTCATCCCCGGTCACCACACGGGTTGCTGCTTCAACGGAAGGAATACTGAAAACATACTGATTATCTTTATGCTATCGTTGTTTGTTAATCGTATCGATTATCGTTACCGATCTTTATGCGAACGTCGAGTTTTACAGGAATGAACATTTAGAATGTAAGATGGAAAAAAACCTGTATAATTAATAAATTAGTCATTGTTGAAAATGTAGCCAAATTTTGTTAAGTTCCCTTTTCTTCAATTATAACTATCGTTAAAATTAAAATAAAGACACAATTTAAAATACTAAATATTGAGCCAATACCTTTTGTTTACGAAACCATTTTTCAATGCTGCTATTGCTACGCACATTTAAATACGATACATGTATGCTTGTGAAATTTCAAATCTACATTTAAAAAAGCAACACATAGAATTTAAAATTTCGCATCCTTTTAATGAATAAAGCAAGACAAAAACCCAACATTTCTAAAAATTGTTTTCAAACATTATCCGCTAACATTGGTACGTGACAAATTAAATGAAAATAGAGATGTTAAAAATGCATCCAGTTAACAATTATAAAATCACTTGGTTGATAATTTCAAAATTAGAGTCTTATGATAAATATTCGTACATCGGGAAAGTATATTATTTGCACTCTAAAATCCTTGCTCAATAAAATTCCATCTCTACAACCAAAACGAAATGATGATTTGAGGAATAAATTCAAGTTTGGTTTGCATTCTAAAATGTTTAAGTTTCCTTTTCTAGAAAATGAAGGGACGCAATGAAAAATTTCGATGCATTGCTCGTAAATGAAAGCAGATTAAAAGGTTTGTCGTATACATCGAAGGTATGAATAAAAATGTAACAGAGTACTATTCTGTACATACTAAATTCCCAAGAAAATTCATATATATGTCGTCATTATCAACATAGTCAGAGAGCTTCTGTGATAAAACAAGAAACCAAAGAAATATATTTAAGGTTGCGGCGACCTTTCCTGCCATACCCGACTCAATGCAAAACTCCAGAATACCCTTGACAACTTCTTGGAAACGTTGGTCAGCGATCCTTTTAGCTTCAATTATTGATTGTTTCATGGAATAATGATGTTTGCGTACTTTTATGTATTCCTCTACATATTCCAAATGCTCTTCTCTAGTGTTTGGCATTTTGATAGTAAAATTCCTTACAAGTGTGGTACATTCAAGATACTTTGTTTTTAACTCGTCATGCATGGTGTCTAATTCATCTATCCAACTTAGAACTCGAGCAAAAAAATTGGAGCGTTTGGAAATTGGTTCCTGCCGAGACTTTGACGAATCTTCAGAGTCGGACGATTCGTCTCCTTCAAAACTTTCCTCTTCAATCCGAATTAGGTTTGTTGCATCTCCGTTTGGCTTGTCATCACCTACATTACAACTTTCAGTTGTTTCATTAATTCTACTAGAACCATCGGTTTCCGTCGTATGAGCCACTGAAGTATGGTTATCGCTAAAGTTTGAGTGGAAATTTTCACTAGATTTCATCCCATGCATCATACAAGTTAATGCTTCGACACCTTCAGCTGAATCACGCAAGTGATTTCGAACAAACTCCAAGTGGGAACATAGAGCACGAATTTGCATAGCTTCAACCAATTTTAATAAACACATCACACCTGATGGGACCGATTCTTTCAACTTGGAGCTCCCATTCATTTGGCATTCACTTGCTGTCCTTGCTTTCATATGTCTTTTATATTTCTTAAGTTCACGATAGTCAATGGCATTGAAATCCTTTAGTTTTTCAGTAATGACTGGTATAAGCAAGTACATTTCAAGAACATCGCGAATAGCTTTCGTTATATATAAGTCCTTTTCAGTAAAATGTTTCCTCATGTTTTGCAAAAAGTAAAACAATTTGGATTTGTCAATTCTCAGAGCTATGTTTATTGTAGTTTTAAGGCTGGAAATCATTTCTCTGACAAGGTTGTATGCTTTCGTTTTTAATGCGTATTCAATGGGCCTCAAACATACATCTTCTAACCTCAGAATTTTCATAAATTCATGACCAGATGAGTAGAGATTAGCTAACTTTTTAGTATACTCGAACGATTTTTCGATATCTGAAATAGATTCTTTTAAAAACAACTTTAAACTTATACTCGACTGCAGGAGATTGTTTTTAGTTTCTTCATTGCTACCCGGTTCATGGGAGTCCGATTCTAACAAAGGTACGTTTTCTTCTGGTGGATTTTGAGCTTCCTGTGGGCTGAATGATTGACTCGTTTCGCCCTCCTCATGAGGAACTTCGTGTTGACTTCCCGTCAGTTTTCTTTTCATTTTCTTTAACATTTTTTTTCTTCGAGATTTTGAAGTCCCCGTCATATCTGTTAAGATTTTTTTCAATAATTAAAACACTTAAAAACTGAACTTCTCTATAACAAATACCATGAACTTTTAAAAAATGAAGCGTCAAAAACAGAATTCCTGTTTTTACATTTTTCCCCAAGACGAATATATACTTTGAGATTGGGATCAATTAGCATACAAAGTGTATGATAATCATGTAAGCTTGAATGATTGATTATTGAGGGTTATGGAGCAACAAAGGCTATATTATACCATCATGCTTGCTTATACCAACGTTGTAATGCTTTACACAAGACATCGTAATGAATTCGTCATTTTTTTTTTTTTTGCAATCATCACCCTTGAGTTTGTGATGAAATCTCTCATGTTGTGGGATGAATGTACATTAAATTTGTCGAAGTTTCACGCCATCTCTTTGTCATGGTTTGGAAATTTAGAGAGTAAGATGACACTTCATGTGTCGTCCTCGTCAATTTACCGAGGCTTGAAATTGCGAGATGCGTCGCCGATAGTCTTCAAAGAGTTGAAATAACCTGTTATTTTTTTTGTAAATTTCGTAGGGGTTGAATGCTAAGGGCTGTATCTATTTGCTTTCGTGGAATCCGTATAAGACTTTTTTAATCCATTATACGCAAAACAGAGGTGCACTAAACAATCACCTTTTTATTCTGCTACGTACTATTACTCCGTACATCGCACGTGTTGTGCACTCGTTTTTTTTTTTTTCAATTCATGTTAATTAATATCGTTTTAGAGAATTTTTTTAGAATTAATTTCTGATGCGAGAAATTTCAGTGGGAGCTTTAATAATATTTTGCCCTAAAAACGAAAAAAACGAAAACGAAAAAAAACGAATGTAGTGCTGATACATCAGTGGGCCACGGTAACCTAGTGGTCAAGGTCGTGGACTAGCGGCCGGCGGTTTTCGTTCAGTCGCGGGTTTGATCCTTGGTCGCCAAAGACCCGCCGTGTAGCCGGGGCTGATGCACGTTAAATCTGTTCGGGGCCCAAAGTCCTCCCGTTGGCGTGGTGTGGATGTTAGGAGAGGGGGTGCCAGCTCAGGTGTCGTCCTCGTCACTTAACCGTGGTTCAAAATTACGAGGCCGTCGGCAATAGCCCTCGTGTTGCTTCTAGTGCGACGTTAATAAAAACTAAACTAAACTAAAAAACTAAAAGCTGATACATCAGTATCCTAATTTTCAATCATACATGTTGTGAGGGTGTAACTTATAACAGTTCCTATTAATCTATTTGAACAGTTTTTGTAGCAACATGACTGGGACTTGCTGGTAACGGAATTAGAGATCATATCTAAAAAAGCCGCTGCTTCCTCTGAGCCAAATGTACTGTCTAGTGAAAGTGTTGTTATGGATCATTGCATTAGCGTGGCGTTGGCCGCGGTAGCCTAGTAGTCAAAGTTTTGACTTAAAAGTATATTAAAATTCCGCAAAACGAGTTCTCTCTCTCTCAATTATGCATCAACCAATATTTTATAATACAAAATATGTATTGACATTAAATTTCATACATTCATATACAATATTTTAAAATTACCTATGTTACTTTAACCCTTTAGCTCCCAGCGTGTCATATTTGGTAAGCTCGCGTTTGCTCTCCTGCACCCAGCGTATCACATTTGATCCATACCATGAGTGTCTTCTACGACCCAACGTATCAATAGAGATACGCTTGATAAGAACGTATTATTTAATTTTATTGATGTTACTATATGGCGTTACAATACCACGAAATCTATATAGATAGGTTATTTGGAGTGTTGATCTATGTGATATGGGCTTGGATTTCCCTTCTGGCTACCAGGAAGCGGGTAATTGCTTACAGCACGTGTTGCGGCTTTGCTCTTTAAATGAAATGACATGATTTAAAGGATGCACTTCCTTTCGGTTTGCTTTTTTCTTTCTTGCTCGCTTCTTAGAAGTTTGAAGGCGAATTTATGGCCCCTTATGGGGGTTAGGGCTTTTGGTAGCAGATGTTCTCAGCTGTTCGTTTCATTCGGTCGTTTTTTTATTAGTAGCGACACTCATGACGAAAAGAAAATATTTAGCTGATACTGAGATTTGCGAACTAATGAATGAATCTGACAGATCTGTATATAGACATTTAAGTAAAAAAAAAAGGACGAAGATGTGCTCTTTGCTCAAAATATAGCTGAAGCGTTAAAATATGTGTGTAAGACATGTGACGTTGAACTATGCATTGATTTTTTTTATAAATATACCAAACAGCAAAATAAGATTTTTTTTTATATCTATATGCTCCATATAATAGTACATCATTAGACCATGAAATTTATATAAAAATGTAAATATGTTTTGTATTTTCTTAAAACATATGATTTTTATGTAATTATTTTATGTAAGAATACAGAATTTTTCATTAAATCTTTTTTTCTTTTGTATATATTAATTTTAATGCATTTTAAATAATATATGTCAATACTAAAATATTTTAATAAATATCCAATTTGAGAGGAATTTTTTTTCACGAATAAGGCTTGATATCTAAAATCGTCTGGGCACAGAGTGACACTTCGCGGTAAGAAGACGCGGGCCCAGATAAGCACTTCTTTTTTCTCCTTCCGGGAGCGAAAGGGTTAAATCGAATGCGGCAGCGGTAGCCTAGTGAACAAGGTTTCGGATTCGTTTCCGGCAGTTTTCGTTCATTTGCGGGTTCGATCCTTGGCCGCTAAAGACCCGCCGTGTAGCCGGGGCTGCTGCCCGTTAAAACTGTCGGTTTCTAAAGTCTTCTAGTTGGTGTGGAAGTTAGGAGAGAGAGATGCCAGCTCAGGTGTCGTCCTCGTCATTTGACCAAGATTCAAAATTACGAGGTCCGTCGTCAATACCTCTCGTGTTGCTTCTAGTGCGATGTTAATAAAAAACTAAATTTAGCGTGGCGTAGATGTAGAGAGTTAGTTTGGAGACGTTCTTATTAATGATTTTGCCATCCTGTGGGGGCTCAAAAATAAGAGGTTTATAGAATATGGTTAGAAGTGGAAGAAAATCAGCTGTAAAAATTTTCGATAAACAAATGAAACTGCTTTGGTTATTCATTTAGGGAGACTGTTCTACATGCAGAATGAAAAGTTTAGTTTAGTTTTAGTTTTAGTTAAGTCTAGTTACTACTTTCGCACTAGAAGCAACATGAGAGCTATTGGCGACGGACCTCGTAATTTTGAACCACGGTCAAGTGACGAGGACGACTCCTGATCTGGCACCCCCTCTCTTAACTTCCACACCATGCCAACGGGAGGACTTTGTTCCCCGAACAGATTTAACGTGCGTCAGCCCCGGCTACAAGGTGGTTCTTTGGCGGCCAAGGATCAAACCTGCGACTGAACGATCAAATGCTGGCTGCAAGTCCACGACCTTGACCACTAGATACCGCGGCCCTATGCAGAATGAGAAATTGCGAAATATTTTTAAAAAAAGTATTTTTTCGGAATAGATGATAATCAAATGCTTGTGCGTAAAGTACTGGTTTCCTCAGATTGAACTTCTTACGTTTGATTATTGAATTTTTTTCGGTTTCACTACATTGTTCTTGTCCATGTATTGATCCAGAGCCATTGCGATATATTGGAAAAAGTTACCGTTTGAGATTTGGGTGATGAAAATTTCATGAGCCAGCTTTAATTTTTATTTATTTTTTGAATAGGACTTTTTACCCAGCTAAATTTCATAGTATAATGTTTAATTTCCTTTTCGGATAACGCTCTAAGATTTTGAGAGTTTTAACCTGTATTGTTTTGAGAGACTTTAGGGGAATCTTACGAATATAACCTTTTCATTAAGTTGTGGCAAATATAATAAAAGCTGTTGTCAATGTTGTTGTTGGTTAATTTAATTAAATCTTCAACTCTGTCGGAAGATAATGCTTCCCTGAAATATCCTTAATACCATTAATCTTTACAAATTTTTGTTTGCCGTATGATTGATTATTGATTTACTTTGATTCCGTTTGGAAAAATACACTCCGAATGATTTAATAGAGGATTTCTATGGGAGTGAGAACTTAGCCAACATAATACTGGGAAATGTTTGATTTTATTTATTTGAAAGCTTAGCTGTTGTTTTTTAGTTGGGGCAAAAGATAATTTTCCAGTATTTTTTTTTTTTTTTTTTAATTTTTGCAACTCTTTATGAATAATATCAAGGAACTGATGCCAAATCAAAATTTGATAGCTGCCCCGACGAATTGTCAACGACATTTTGCTTCGAGTTGCCATATGGACTTATCATTATGCATAGGAAAGTGAGATCTGGGTCGAGTGAGACCTGGATTTATCATTATGAATAGGAAAGTGAGACCTAGATTTATCATTATGCATAGGAAAGTGATAGGATAGTGAGACCTGAATTTATCATTATGCATAGGAAAGTGATAGGATAGTGAGACCTGGATTTATCATTGTGTATAGGAAAGTGAGACCTGGATCTATCATGATGCATAGGAAAGTAAGACCTGGATCTATCATCATGCGTAGGAATGGGAGAACTGGATCTATCATTATGCATAGGAAAGTGAGACCTGTATTTATCATTATGCATAGGAAATCAAGCAAAATTCAAAACATTGAGTTCTTCCATTAAAAAATTTCTAAAAAAGGCGAATACGATATCTTCCACTGAGAAAGTTATGACGAAGAATGTTTCAGGTAAGAAAGGTATCTTGATCACCAATGCGAGTAACTGAGCTGTCTAATGAGTCATGATACTTACTAAAAGAAAAACAATATTCATTATACAAGCGTCATCTCTTGGAATTTCTAAAGACTTATTGAAGCAGTGGTAGCCTTGTAATCATGGTCTCGGATTCATGACCGGCGATTTTCGTTCAGTCGCGGGTTCGATCTTTGGCCACCAAAGACCCACTGTGTAGCCGGGGCTAATGCTCATTAAATCTGTCGGGGCCCAAAGTCCTCCTGTTGGTGTGGTGTGGATATTAGGAGAGGAGAGTGCCAGCTCAGGTGTCATCCTCAACACTTGACCAAGGTTCCATATTACAAGGTTGATCTCCAATAGTCCTCGTGTTGCTTCTAGTGCAACATTAATAAAAATTAAACTAAACTAAGCCACTTCTCCAAATTTCTGAGATTAACCTTCTTTTAGATATCTTGTTTCCTAATTTGTCTATCATGGTAATCCCACAAGTGTTCAATGGGGTTAATATCGGATGAATACGAAGAGTTTTTGAACATTGAAGATTAGACATCCTTGTATAATTGGAGCTGTATGTTTGGATCATTATCTTTCTGAAAGATAAACGAATTCTGAAGACCTAATTTTGCTGAGCTTTTACATAGATTATCTTTAAAAATAGTCACATAATTGTATTAATTCATTATCCATAAATTATAGCTACATTGCCTACTCCGGCCTCTGACATACAACTCCAAACCATAATTCAACCAACACCGTGTTTAACTATTCCTCTCATGTTCTGTGGTTCGAGCTCTGTATTTGCTTATCTCCACACTTTTTGGTTCCCTTTTGATCCATAGATGTTGAATATACTCTCGTCTAAAAATACTACAAAACTCCAGAAAATCTGGTCCTATTTTACATTCTCTTTAGCAAAGATAGGTCTTTTATTGCAATTAACTTTGCACACGAATGATTTTCTCCTCATGTTCCAACCATGATATCCTACTTATTGCAACATTCGAGTGAATCGTCTAAGGGTTGAAAAATTTACCTAAATTATTATATTCTACATCTACAAATTCTTATATTCTATCATTTTAATTTTGGAGCACAAATCTTTGGATTTTCCTTAACTTATCTAATAATATTCCTAACTAATTTCTCTTTCTGTGAATATGTATAGTCGACAAGTTCTAATCTGTTTTCTAGTACCTCCCTCCCTCCCTCAGAAATGTTTCAGTAAATTTTTGCAATATTATAGGACTTCACCCAATCATCCAAGATATTTCCTGTTGAGACTTGTTCTCCTTGTGTAGTTTTATAATTAAATCTTCCGGATCCCGTGATAGTTCCTTTCCTTGTGGAGCCATAGGGGAACTATATATATTCATTTAGTGTCTAACTTAGGAGATTACAGAAAAACTTTCAAAACTATCCTTAGCATACAACGTAATCATAAGAGAGTGTATCAAGCCTTACAATCTTTAAATTTTCAGGTTACATACATAATTTTGAGATGCAAGGTTTTACTGATACAGTGGCTCAAACAATTGAGGATACACGTTACTTTCACTTGATAAATCCAACTTTTAATGAAAATAACACATTAACTAGAATAGAAGACGTATTTTTACTTTTACACGTAATAAAAGGGTTAATTTATAGTAAAAATAACGAAAATCAACAAAAAAATATCTAAAATTAAAAGTTTCACTAATATTTGAAGTAAACATAGGCAGATTTTTACCTCAAAAAATTAAGGATACACCAATGAAATTTTTTCGATATATTACATGCATAGACGATATCAGTATTTTTTTGCATGTCCTTTGGCTTTTATAATGTCCTTCAAACATCTTGGTACCGATTCGACCAATTTTTAGTGGTATCTAGAGATATTTTATCCCATTCTTCTTGTAACACTTGCTTTAAATGGGCTTTGTTTCTAATCTGGTGTTTTTGGACCGCTGTTTCTAGTGTGGCCCACAAATTTTCTATGACATTGATGTCAGGGGACTGTGGCGGTGTGTGCAATTGCTGTTTACAATGAAAAAGACACCACATTTTGACATTACGTGCCGTGTGTTTGGGGGCGTTGTCGTGCTGAAATATAAAATTTCCATCTAAACCCAATTTTTGTGCACTTTCTTTAAGATTGTTGCGGAGTATGTCTATATAAAGCTTATGATCCATTATACCATCTATAAAAACTAAATTTCCTACCCCATTTGCAGCCATACAACCCAAAACCATGACGGAACCACCACCATGTTTAACTGTAGGACGTAAATTTTTTGGATCCAAAGCGGTGTTCGGCTTTCTCCAAACGGTGTGACGACCATCACTTCCAAAAATGTTGAATTTACTTTCATCACTAAATATAAGTTTCTTCCAAAAGTTTTCTGTCTTCAACTGATGAGTTTTTGCAAACTCCAAACGCTTTTTCTGATTTTGTAAGCTTATGAAAGGTTTCTTTCTAGCTACTCGACTGCTATATCCAGCATGTCTAATCACATTTCTCACAGTTTCAGCACCTACACTTCAGCAGATTATTCGAGAAGTTTCTGCAGCTAGTTTGACTGCACTCAGTTTAGGATTAATCTTGATATCTTTTAAAATTTTAATTTTAGCTACATCACTCAGAATACTTTTCCACCCTCTTCCACTCTTATTTTGAATTAATCCTTCGCGTTTAAATTTCCCAATGATTTTCTGGACACATGAGTGACTTCTACCGACAATTTCAGCTATTTCACGATAAGATTTTCCCTTCTTAAATAACCTTAATATAAATTTTCTTACATCAATACTAGTCTCTTTCCGAGGAGCCATTTTCCATTTAAAATTACAGCTTTATATTCTCATAACCAACTTCAAAAGACAGAAATAACAGTTGAAAAAGTTTAGGATAAAATTTCCCAAACTTAGATTATTAGTAGCAAGCAAAAAGAAATCAAGTGGTAGTTAAACAAAAATTTCATTTGTGTATCCTCAATTTTTTGAGGTAAAAATCTGCTTATGTTTATTTGAAATGCCTCTAAAAAGTTTTATTTTAGAATTTTGTCGTTGATTTTTCTTTATTTTTACTGTTAATTAAACCTTTTGTTATGTCTAAGAATAAAAATTCGTTTGCACTTCTGGTTAAGGTGTTATTTTGATTGAAAGTTGGATTTATCAAGTAAAAGCAAGGTGTATCCTCAATTGTTTGTGCCACTGTAGATAAGAAAATAATCGTTAAAATTGTTAAGCAAAGTTCATTTTCCATTTTCTTAAAGTGTAATTCGCAATTAATAAGGTATATTCTCAAAGATATATATCTTGTATTCATTTTAAAAATTTGGACTATTTTTTTTGCAAGTATGTGATACATACTTACTTTTAGGACTGAGTGTATTCAAATAGGTGCTTGGAGAAAATTTGAAACCAAAGAAATACTTTTAGGAGTGCAACAAGCATTTCTTCAATATCTGATTAAATATACTACTCCTCCAAATCCTTGATAGCCTCTTTTAAACGGTTTTCAAACAAGTCTTTAACAATAATTATTATATCTTTAAAATAAGTTATTACATCTCGAACACAAATACGGGCTTCTCGGAATTCGTTTTATACCGTTACTTCTAGCACATGCTCTTCTGTAGTCATGGTTAGTATTTAAGTAACAAAAAGCCTCACAACGAACGAAGAGTACCAATATACTTTAATGAATCTATGCATGTTGGAAATTACGTATATCTAATTCACAACTTTAGTAAAAAAACAAGAGCGATCATTTATCCAAACTAGCTGAGAATCTGTTCAATTTTCAATAACGGCAGATTCTTTGTATTCTGTTTCACAACATGCTTGCTTTTGTATACCTGTATTTAACAAACTTAAATTACAACTTGCAGTTACGGGGTCGGATATTTCGTACTCTAATATTTTATTATCTTTACTAGAATCCTCCAAATCAATCGGTCTAGTCTCTGAGTTTCATGTATTTCTAACTGGTGAATAGAAATCGGACCTCGCATCCGCTTCATTTGTCTTGTATGCTGCAACAATATCGGCTGACTCTCGATGATATTCTAGAGCAAGTTTCGAGATCTATTCTACCTAATTATTCATCTCTTCAGCGACTTGGGGTTCTCTTTACTTCGCAATTGATATCTTGATTTTGCTTGAAAAACTTTCACGGTATTTGAGAACATATATCTCATCATCTTCATTCAATTTCTCCAGTTTATTGTACCCGCAGTAACCTAGTAAGCATGGCATTGGATTCGTGACCGGCGGTTTTCGTTCGGTCGCGGGCTTGATCCTTGGCCGCCAAACACCCGCCGTGTAGCCGGGGCTGATGCACTTTAAATCAGTCGGGGCCCAATGTCCTGCCATTGGCGTGGTGTGGATATAAGGTGAGGGGGTGCCAGCTCAGGTGTCGTCCTCGTCACTTGATCGAGTTTCAAAATTACGATGTCCGTGGCCTGAAGCCCTCGTGTTGCTTATAGTGCGACGTTAATAAAAACTAAACTAAAACTAAAAACTTCTCCAGTTTATTCACAAAGTGGGAGGCAAGAAAATAATGCTTAAAAAGTACGACAATGTCATCCATTATATCTATATTCATTTCAGTTTTTATTGACGTCGCATTAGAATCAACACGAGGGCTATTGGTGACGGACCCAGCAATTTTGAACCACGGTCAAGTGACGAGGACACCTGAGCTAGCACCTGCCTCTCCTAACTTCTACACAACGCCAACGCGAGGACTTTGGGACCCGACAGATTTAAAGTGCATCAGCACCGGCTACACGGTAGGTCTTTAGCGGCCAAGGATCGAACTCGTGACTGAGCGAAAACCGGTGGCCACGAATCCGAAGCTATTACCTAGGCTACCGTGATCTATATTAATTTCAGAAAAATATTTTATGAAGTTTTGTATAAGAAAGGAATTTTGATTCGTCAGTTTTTCGAATGCTATTTATTTTATGTTTCAGAATGAGATTTATTTTGGCGGAAGGCTAAATTCTCTAAGTTCATAAGAGAGATTTTATTAATAACTTAATACCCTTTATATTTATATAATCTCATTTAAGATTCCTCACGTATTTGTGACACTTTGAATAAAAATAAAACACACCTTCATGATATTTGTATGTTTTCCCAAAATCTGAAACAATGTGTATTAAAAACAATCGTAAATGTTTATTTGTGGAATTTAATGACTTCGAGAGATGGATTTCAGTTTCTTCTTCATAGGTACAAAATTCATCCGGAATCTAGATCCACCAAGAATTCATCTATTTCATGTAGATCTTTAACTTCCGGAGCACTAAATATATGACTCGAAATGCCGTCTTCATTACGAATTTCTTGTTCCCATCCCATTAGTTTTCTTTCCTCGTTTTTTTCAATCATTTATGGAAATTTTGTAAAACTTTCTAAAAACTTCCTGAAATTTTAGGTTTTGTATTTTTTGATGATCTTAATTTAAATTCCTTTTAACATTTTTCAACATACCGGATGAGAACGGACTTCGACATTCCTCGCTTTTTAACTTCCACAGACAATATACTTTATGTTTGTCGGTAATTTACATAAAATTCAATGATTGATTTAATCAACTTTACATTAGAAGCAGCAAGAAGGAAATTGGGGATAAACCTCCTAATTTTGAGCCTCAGTCATGTAATGAGGATGACACTAGAGATTGCACCTACTTCTCCAGCCAACTTCAATGATATGATAGTGATAGTGAAGTGTATTGGCGCAAGAGCCAGATGTAGCCATACTGCGCCAAACAAGGTAAATATATGATCTAGACGTTAAGACAATGAAAATTGATTGGTCGACAAGAAGGATATATAGCCATATTGGCTATATATCCATACATAGATGATACGACATAGGCGCAAGAGCCAGATATGGCTATGCTGCGCCAAACAAGATTTAACTGTGGTCTAGACGTGAAAAAATTGAAAAAAAAGATAGATTGGTTGAGTTTTAGTTTAGTTTAGTTTTTATTAACGTCGCACTAGAAGCAACACGAGGGCTATTGGCGACGGACCTCGTAATTTTGAACCACGGTCAAGTGACGAGGACGACACCTGAGCTGGCACCCCCCTCTCCTAACATCCACACCACGCCAACGGGAGGACTTTGGGCCCCGAACAGATTTAACGTGCATCAGCCCCGGCTACACGGCGGGTCTTTGGTGGCCAAGGATCGAACCCGCGACTGAACGAAAACCACCAGCCGCTATCCACGACCTTGACCACTAGGCTACCGCGGCCCCATATAGATTGGTTGACAGGAAGGAGGGTCGAAAATAGAGAAGGATCGCTAGGGCTTCCCGGGGGTGCGTCATCCGTGTTTACCAAAGACAGTAAAACCCATAGGAAAGAAAAAGATCACTATGGTGCCTCGGGGTCATGATGCCCGTACTTACCTGAAGAAGGCAAGTCCCCGAGGTCCCCTGATATAATCCCCAGGGACAGGGTGCCCGGTTATACCTTCAGACGCTGGGTACCCATTTTAGTCGCCTTTTACGACATGTATGAATTACAGTGAGACTATTCTGTCGTTCTCGGTCATCACACGGGTCTCCAACTTCAATGATATCCGTGCATGCTTATACCAGTTTTGTAAAACTTTACTCAAGTCATCGTTAAGAATCTGTTCATTAGCTTTATTATTGTCCCTTTTATGCTTCAGACGAAATATTGCAAAAAATTGGATATGGCTGGAGTTTAGTTTAGCTTAGTTTTTATTAACGTCGCATTAGAAGCAACATGAGGGCTATTGGCGACGGACCTCGTAATTTTGAACCACGGTCAAGTGACGAGGACGACATCTGAGCTGGCACTCCCCTCTCCTAACATCCACACTACGCCACCAGGAGGACTTTGGGCCCCGAACAGATTTAACGTGAATAAGCCCCGGCTGCACTACGGATCTTTGTCGGCCATGGATAAAACCCGCGACTGATCGAAAACCGCTGGCTGCTAATCCACGATCTTGACCACTAAGCTACCGCGGCCCCCATGAAACTTGGAAAGTCCACTACTGACACTTATAATTTATTAAAGAAGTGTATAACAATATATTTTTTTTATCTTTGTTTTTTTTTTTTTTTTTTTTTTTTTTGAAGGGCTTCAGTATTTTCAAGATGGCCGAGAATTGTTGAGTGAGTGAGTGAATGTGAAGTTTATTGGCGCAAGAACCAGATGTGGTTATGCTGCACCAAACAAGATTTAACTGTGGTGTAGACATGAAAAAATTGAAGAAAAGACAAAAATATGCTGACAAGAAATAGAGTCAAAAATATTTTAGTTTAGTTTTTATTAATGTGGCACGAGAAGCAACACGAGGGCAATTGGCGACGGACATCATAATTTTGAACCTCGGTCAAGTGACGAGGACTACACCTGATCTGCACGCCCCTCTCCTAACTTCCACACCATGCCATCGGGAGGACTTTGGGTCCCGACATGGGTATGGCTGAAAGTTCAAAATGTCAGTATTAAGTGAGTGAGTGAGTGATACCGTGGTGCAAGAGTCAGATATCGGCATGCTGCACCAGTCAAGGCAAGGCTATGTTCTAGGGTTTAAAAAAAGATAAAATGTCTGACAAATAGGAGGATTGAAATTAGAGATGGATTGATAGGGTATCCAGGGAGTGCCCCACCAGTGTTCACAAAAAAACGGCCTTTACCCATGGGAAAGTATAATATCACTATGATGTCTCAAGGTCATGTTTTCGTACTTACCAATAAAAGGTAAGCCCCTGAAATCCCCCAACCAGGAGGACCAGCCAGTTCATATAATCCCCAGAGGCAGGATGCCCTGCTATACCCCCTGACACTGGGTACCTATTTTTGTCACCTATTACGACATGCATGAGCTACAGTGGAACTATTGTTTCACTCCCTTTCATCACAGGGGTGAAATGACGGAGACAGGGTATTTTAGTTTAATTTTTTTAAATATAATTCGTCCAAAATACGGTATTGATGATTAATTACTCGTATAATCTCTTCCACACATACTATCCACACATACTTGGTACTGTGGATATATTGTTTTTAAAAATTATTATCAATCTAGATCTATGAGAGAAGTGTCAGAGACAAATTTAGTAATTTTGAATTATGGGTGGGAAACAAAAGAGGTTTCTAGAGCTGGCATGTCAATATTCAGACGTCTGATCAATGTATTTACTTTGAGGTTGAGTTCAGTTTTAATTGCAACACTTATCATTATTCCTTTTTATTAGTTTTTGATGATTTTCGTCCAGTCCTGGGCTTAAGCTTTGATGCTACTGACGAAGCGCCATGTAGCCAAGACTGATGCACATTACATCTGTCGAGGGTCAATTGAATCTCGTTGACGTGGTGCGGAAATTAGGAGAAGGGGTAGCCAGCGCAGGTGTCGTGCTCATCGCTTGACCGAAGTTCAAAATAACAAGGTCTATCGGCAATAACCCGCGTGTGGCTTCAAATACGACGTTAGTATAAAACCGATCAATTATTCAATTAGTTTCTAAAGACATCAAGACAAACCGGCTGAAACCTTGACATTTGAGTGAGTGAATGTAAAGTTTATTGGCGCAAGAGCCAGATATGGCTATGCTGCGCCAAAAAAGATTAAACTGTGGTCTAGACGTGAAGTTGAAAAAAAAGGTAAAAATGGTTGACAAGAAGGAGGGTCGAAAATAGAGAAGGATCGCCTGGGTATCCCGGGAGTGCGTCACCCGTGTTTACCAAAGAGAGTAAATCCCATGGGAAAGAAAAAGATCACTAAGGTGCCTCGGAGTCATGATGCCCGTACTTACCTTGACATTTGAATAATGCTTTCCCTTTGGTCGCGGTATGCTCTTTGTCATGGTCGAACACTCGAACACTCAATCCGGTGATTTTCCTGTTGAACTCACGAATCAACAGGAAAATCACCAAGTTCAAATGCCACAGAAGTTCTTCCGTACGCTCCAAGTCCTTCTGTTTCTCGGGTTTGTAAATTTGGAGATGAAGGTGCCAGTTCTGGTATAGTTATTGCCATTAGACTGGAGCTTATTATTGAGACATCCGTTGCCAATAGTCCTCATGGGGCGTCTAAGTTCGACGTCAAAATGCAATCAATCAATATAAATTATCAAACAACTCCCCAAAATATCGCCTTTAAAACGGATTATTGTAGGTAAATCCGCCAAATAAATAGTACAAGCACCAGACCCCAAACGAGTTTTAACATGATATACGTTTTATAATACACGATTCGATTGAAAAAAAATAAATTGTAACCGATTTCAAATTTATTGATTGATCATCAAACGATAAAAAAATTTAATAAATTATCGACAATTGAAAATATGTTTTGTTTATATATTTTTATTATAATATCGATATACAAATTATTGGTTAATTGAATATTTTGAAAATATTTGTGAAAATTTAAATAATTATAAACGATGGAAGAATATTTTATTTTATTACAATATTGGCGTAAAAATTATTGATTTCACAAATATTTTGAAAATATTTCATTAAAAGTTTATAATATGTTAAAGATTGGAGTTATATTTATTTCCAATTTTTTTTATATCAAGAGATTAGTATATAAAACATTTTTTTTTAAAAAAAATAGGTTCTAGATGAAAAACACTAAAAGTGTATTTTTCCTCTTGAACTTATCTTTTTTTTTTTTTTTTTTTTAGTATAAAATCTACAAATTAATATTTACGAATGTACAAAATAATATTTATAAATGATTCAATCAGAAAATAAAGTATTTTTAAGTATAAACGTAAATTTCCGATTTCCGCACTTGTACACAATCTTTTCCGGCTCTCCCAAATCTTTTGTTTCTTCTATCGTCTTTACATAGTTTCCAAAGTAATAAATTTTAATGACACTTTCGGGCTTGTATTCGCTTAAAACAGGATGATACCTTCTGGGTAGAGTAAAGGAAGGGGTGTACGGCGGTGATGCTGGTGAACTTTCCGGAGAAGTTACCGACGTATATTCCAATGAAGTCATAGAATAGGTACCACTGTCTTCGATCGCATCGATATTTATTTTCGAGGGGGTGATAATAATATTCGATTCGGTCATTTTTTAAATCTAGAGCTAAAATAGAAAATAATAATTAAAACCAACGTTTTTATATGATGGCAAAGTTTATTAAAAAAATATTGAAATATTGAGATCTAGTTTGATGGGAAGTTGGTTAAATTAATGATAGAAAATATGATGACACACTGATACACAGATAGACACACAACGAGTGAAATACATAAAAACGTTAAAACTAACTAAAATTAATTAATTCATCTGTTAAATTAAATGGTTGGAATGCAGTTTAATTCAACCACTCTTGGCGAGAAGAATTTTTGGCAGTATTTTGCCAAATGTGGCTACCTTGATCCGTTTTACGGACTTAACGTTCAGCCAAAAAAAATAGCCAAGTTTGGTGCCAATTTTTGAAATTACGAAAAGTGATTGGGCTAAAATGCATTATTAAAGAAAGTATTAGTTAAAAATTTTCGCAAATGTCTAAATATTGCATTTTTAGGGGAGTAAGAACGATTTTCAAGGTTTCAGATTTCTAGCTTGAGGGAAAGTTGGTTAAATTAACAATCGAAAATTTGATGATACACTGATACACACACACCAAGTGAAAAACATAAAAAAAAACGTTAAAACTAAGTAAAATTAATTCATCCGGTAAATTAAATGGTTGGAATGCAGTTTAGTCCAATAATGGAGTTTAGGAATTATTTAACGGTATTTTGGCAAATTTGGCTACCCTGGTCCGCTTCGCAAACTTAGCGTTCAGCCAAAAAACATCATTTGCGCCAATTTTACCAATTTTTGAAATCGCGTCAAGTGGTTGGGGTAAACTGCATTATTTAAATATATATATATTACATAAAACTTGACGCAAATGACTGAATATTGCATTGTTAGGCAAGTAGGAGCGATTCCCAAGGTTTAAGAGCTCTAGCTTGATGGAAAGTTGGTTAAATTAACGATCGAAAATTTGATGACACACTGATACACACACACACATCAAGTGAAATACATAAAAACGTTGTAAAATACAAAACAATAATTAAACTTTTGAAACAATGAGCATTGCAATACTAACAGTTATAATTTCATTACTGTTTCAGGATTCGACGATTTTTGCCCGAACGTTTTACGACAAGACTGCCAGAATCTGAGAATCGAAGCATCACTGCTAATGCTGACAGTTTTATAAAAAAAAAACATTAAGCATCGCACCTGAGTCAATTCATGTAAGCAATGCTTTAGGTAAAGATTGCCAATGTCCGGTTATCATATCACACTAAACACTGACAGTCTCAACGAAAAGCCTATTGCAGCTGCACCTGAAATATTTTGAATTGAAAAAAAAAATCGAAATGAAACTCACCAAAGACAACTCTAGCACGTTCACCGGCTCGTTCAGAAATGAATAAATTTTTCCCAAAATCTCGAGTATTTATACCCCGCTTATGATCTACTAGATTTGAAATTTAAATTTCATCTCATCATAACCACAATATAATTATCGAAAAAGATTATGATCAAAAACAGCCAATATTGAAAGGATTATCATCAATCAAAAATATCGAACAGATTATTTAACAAAAAAATTATAAACAGTTGGTGTAATATGAAATAGATGACGAAACAAAAATTCGAATGAGTTTTTTGAAAAATGACGAACACTGTAATTCACGTCGAATTAAAGTGTTATCCGAATTAAAATTCGAATGAAAAAGGACGAACACTTTAATGTGTTCGATGCACGAACACATTAAAGTTGCACAATTTAATGTAAACAGATAAAAACATTCATTCTTGGAAGGAAGATAAGAAAATTGCTAGTTCGCTGTTAAGTACGGCTTGCAGCAATCTGAAAACTTTGTTCAGACACTTGCATTTGAGTGATCTATTACAATATGCATTCATACGTTGGATCCTATTCCTGCAGAAAAGGTTTTACAATTGAAATATCGATGACATATCTGGAGACGGAATCTGCTTTCGCGTAATTACGGTCAAATGCATTGGAAAAATTTATTCCAATAAAGATACATAGACATACGAATGGGTGAATTGGAATGTTCGTAATTTTCCATTCTCTTTTCGAGATAGTCAAAAATTTTGGAGGAGACGAAATTGCTAGTAAAAAATTCTTTTTACAAAAAAATTGCGATTCATGGGTTGGATGCAAATGATCCGAGCAAAAGACTTTTTTCAAGAAATGTTTTATTTTAGTGGTAAATATCGAACATATTTTTGGAAGAATGGGCTCGACCCAATCCATGCTGATACATGAGTATCAGCATGGATATTCTCCCTACTATCATTGGAGACAATGATTCATACAAACGGTGATGAATCAAAGTGCAGATTACGTATAGTGTATTATATTTGTAAATTTTTAAAGGAACATAATGTATTATTCTATTCCACACTGAAATTTATTGCATTTTATGTATTCATTATTGAGTTATGTGTATGTATTGCATATATTTTCTATAATCAGTATTATATTATTTGTATATATTGTGTATATTTTCTATATTCATTATTATATTTCTGTATGTATGTATTGTGTATATTTTCTATATTCATTATTATATTTCTGTTTGTATAATATTGTATATAATTGATATAAATAAAATACAAAACAAATGATCCAAAGGCGCTTATACTCTTTTGGATTATTCTTTTAAAAATGAATTTATATACCAATCTTGAAATTAAACTAGCTATTTTTATATGTAGTAGTTATAAATAAAAAAAATGTATAAATAAAACAAAAAAATCAAAAATTGATTATCACTCCTTCCCAGACCATATCAAAAGTCTTGAAATGCTTGTTTGGGGACATTATCATCACTAATAATAATGTATAACCCATGAGACATACTACCCACCGTCCAATAGATTTCGACTGGTGCAATACATACATACAAATATTTGTCGCCCAATTATTAAATTTGATAATAAATATTTTTAATTTAATCTTGTAATGTACAAAATACTACGAGAATTAATATGGAATTTATTTGAAATGAACGATTTAATACTACAACACATATCGTTGTGAATAATTAAAAATAATTAAAATTAAAACTAATATTAAATAACGAGACTGACGATGATACAGAAGAAGTACGCATGCGCCGAACGTCTGTGACCGACGGCTGTTTAGCAAAGAAGTCTACTCTTTCCAATGCAGTGCCTCTCGCATCTGTAAACAAATCCTTAGCCATAGCTTTCATTTCGTATTAGAATTGTTTTTTTCTTAAGCCTGAAAAATTATAAGTGAGATATGAAATATTGTGAAATTCACATTTTTTTTTAGAAAAAAACGCTACTGAAAATTATAATTTATCGAAAGAAGTGTACGGCAGTGAATATTTATCACGTGCATGTGTTTATGTACGGCTGAAGCGTTTTCAGGATGGTCAAAAAAAAGATGGGGATTATTCACGCCCGACAATCCCTTTCACGCAAAGAACGGATATCAATATCGAAGAAATCGAACTGGTCAACGGTTAAGTATCCGAGGGATTGTGGAAACTATAAGAATTGAAAAAGAATCCATGCGGAAAATTTTACATAACAAGTTTAATATGCAAAAAGTGTGTTCCAAAAATGGTGCCTAAAATTCTCACATTTGAACAACAAGAAGCTCTCAAAAAAGTTTGTACTTACACTTGGAATACCGTTGAAAATGAACGAAACTTATCGGAAATGATAATCATGTGTGACGAATTGTGGATGTTTCCCTTTTGATCTTGAATGTGAGTGAGTGAATGTAAAGTTTATTGGCGCAAGAGCCAGATGTGACTATGCTGCGCCAAACAAAATTAAACTGTGGTCTAGACGTAAAGTTGAAAAAAAGAAAAAAAAAATGGTTGACAAGAATGAGGGTCGAAAATAGAGAAGGATCGCAAGGGTATCCCGTGAATGCGTCCTCCGTGTCTACTAAACACAGTAAACACAATGGAAAAGAAAAATATCACTAGGATGTCTCAGGGAAATGATATCCATACTTACCTACATAGGACAAGTCCCTGAGGTCTCCTGATATAATCCCCAGGGGCAGGGTGCCCAGCTATACCCCCAGACGCTGGGTACCCATTTTAGTCGCCTTTTACGACTACATGCATGAGCTACAGTGAGACTATTCTGTCATCCCCGGTCACCATATGGGTCGGAATACCGTTGGAAATGAACGAAATTTATCGGAAATGATAATAATGTGTGACGAATCGTGGATGTTTTAATTTTGATCCTGAAACAAAGTCCAATCCCTGCATTAGAGCAATCCATCGACTCAGAGAGACATACAAGTTCGAATGAGCAAATCAAAATTCAAAGCAATGGTGATTAATTTTTTTTTTCAATATTCATGAGACTGTGTTCTTTGACTAGGTTCTTGAAGGCCAAACTGTTAATCAACATTACTACCTTTACGTTCTCGCTGAATTTCGTGAATGAATAAGGAGAAAAGACCCGAATGGTGGAAGGCAAGTCATTCCACATTATCTATCAAGCGGTTTCTAGTCAAGTACAGTATTTCAGTGTTAGACCATCCGTCTTATTTGAAGGTTTTTGTACCATGCGACTTTATCTGCTTCATAAGATGAAAACTGTATTAAAAGGAACAAAAGATCTACTCCTTTGATTCTGTGAAAGAGAAACCGGCACGCTTTCTGAGGGAGCTGACAGAAAACTTCCAGCACTGTTTCGAACAATGGGAATTCCCCATGGACGTGATGGGATAGAAGAGGGATGTATATTGAAAAGAGTAAATGTGTATGAAATTTAAATTAAAATGTTTTACTGCGCTAATCTCATTATTTAATAGCCCCGTACATTACAATAAATTATTAATACTACTGTCGACGTTCTTTTTATTTATTAAATATATGTATAATAACGTAGAAAAATATAACAATTATTCCAATAAAAATAAAATTGATCATTCTATCATGGTTTTACGTGACAAAAATTTTCCATCCGGTATGGTCATTTGCTTGTAAAATCGGATGTAGCTGTAAATATAATTTTTTCATACTTGTCTCACAAATCATCTAGGGTAAGTTTCTTTGTAGACCGTTTTTTGGAACAATTTGTAAAAAATACGAAACAAACCTAAAATTCACTATTCTCCAGGGTTAAAATCTGCTATAGCCCCACTCATCGACTTAATCATATTTTTCAAGTTTAATTAAACTTCATTAGTTGCAAAAAGCAACTTTAACAAGATAATGTAAAGAACACATCTTCTAGAAACGATTGAATCGGAAATATATGAATTAATTCATTATCTAGTTTTCAAGCTCTTGAAGCCAAATATAGAGCCGCAATCACAGTGTTAATGCATCATGTTCATCCCTACATTTTCTTATACTCCAAAGTCTATAAGACAATGATATGAGTTCAATGAACTGAAAAAAAAGTTTTAATATTTTGTGCATGTTTAAAAAAAAAAAGTTCGTTTCGTCACACTGTAAGACGGCAATCTTGCGTTTGTATAAATCATTCCTTACAAACAAAAGGGTCTTTAGTGAAAACGACACTCTGACCTATAACTCGGTTGAAAACTCATCTGCTACGAAATCCTGACCAAGACTACTGGATAACCGCGTATCTCAGGAGCTTGCCTTCTTTAGGTATGTACAGGCATACTGAATTAAGAGTCGAATCAAGACCCTTCATGAGCGTGGACCCGTGTGGTGACCGGGAATGACAAATTAGTCCCACTGTAGCTCATGCATGTCGTAAGAGGCGGCTAAAATGGGTACCCAGCGTCTGGGGGTACAGCCGATCCGAGGGTACCCTGCCCCTGAAGATTATATCAGGGGACCTCAGGGACTTGCCTTCTTCAGGTAAGTATGGGCATCATGCCCCCGAGGCACCCTAGTGATCTTTTTCTTTCCTATGGGGTTTACTGTCTTTGGTAAACACGGGTGACGCACCCCCAGGATACCATAGCGATCCTTCTCTATTTTCAACCCTCCTTCTTGTCAACCAATTTGTGTCTTTTTTGCATTTTTTTTCACGTCTAGACTACAGTTAAATCATTTTTGGCGCAACATAGCCATATCTGGCTCTTACGCCAATAAACTTCGCTATCACTCACTAATCACCCTTCATGAGGGTGAGTTTTAAGAAGCCTAGAACCGTACTCCAAAGCCAAATAAAAGTAACGGAAACGCGGGATGTTTACTTTGCGTTTAAAGGGCTTGTCACTTTTGACACTTTGGGTGTCTTATTTATTTTTTTTCTGATGGAGTAATAATTAATGGATTTTGACGCGGGTAGCTTTAAATATTTATTAATAAAAATTATATATCTTAAAAATAAATTTGGAAAATTGGTTTTTTGAAGGTGCAAATATGCTTTCTTCAATTAAATCCATTTTTAAGCCTACTATTTGAAACGAAAATCTCATTGATTTTTTGTGATTATTTCCAACATCACTTTTTAAATTAGTTAAATAGGGGCATTTTGATTATAACCTGCATATGAAATGAATTCTTGAAGACGAAACCTCCTTTCTCATATCCGAGTTTCTATTGAGATGCTACTCAGCTTATGTATTACGAATTGTTAGTAACAAACTATAAGCAAATCTACAAAAATATCATAACACATTTAACACCTCACGTATTTATATTTTACTTCGACTAACAGCAAATCTAGAATGCAGCTTTAAAAATTAAATAGTAGTAAATGTTTCCTATAAAAAAGTATTTCAGACAAGAATTGATCTCAAATTTCCCACAATTGGGAATTCCTTCTGTCAAAGGGATTACGTCTTTTATACAAGGATCAATTCTTCTATCCCTTTTGCCGCAATTTTAGGTAATGCAGTCGGGATTCGTGTGTGAGACATCTGAGCGCTGGTTTAGAAGGTCTTTGGGGTGTTAATGGGAGCCACAAAACATGTTTGTTCGTTTCGTATCAGATGAAATGACTTCAGTTGATGTCCTGCCTAGACGGGTTTTTGTCACAGCACCACTACATGAAGAGAATTCCCTAAGGCATCAGCCCCTTTTGGCTTTCTCTTAATTACATTTTTAAAAGAACTACAAATAACCGAAGGGGATATATAAGTTGAAATTAGCTGTCTATTGCTGAAGCTTAATCCGTTCGCTCCCAGCGTATCACAGGCGATACGCTCGTGTTAGCTCTCCTGTGCCCAGCGTATCACGGGCGATACGCTCCGAATGGAAATACATTTTGCGTTATAATAGAAATGCAAATGTTTCAATATTCACACATACATATTAAATTTATAAAATGGTATTAACATATTTTAGGCTTAATATCTAAAATCGTCGGGGCACAGCGTAACACTCCTTGGTAAGAAGCCGCGGGCCCAGAGAAGCAATTCTTTTTCTCTCTCTCCGGTAGCGAAAGGGTTAAGGCATCCTTGATATTAACAATTTTTCTTTAAATATTGGCAAAAAAGTACATAATTTTTGGACGCTTTCATATCATTTTTAGAATTGTTTATTTTCAGAATTAGGGAGTCTTGTGCAACATCAAATTTCCTCTAAATGTAAAGCTTTTGTCAAATATTAAATAATTGAACTGAGATAAGCGGAAAGAGAGAGAAAGCAAAGTATTAACCTTCTTCATTCAATTTGTTGTGATTTATTTGGATTATTTCTTTTTGTATAAAAATTGAATCAAATAACTTTACTTAAAAAAAGCAGAATCTGTTCCTTTTATTCTATTCCGAACTATAAACTGAAAATCCTTTCGTTCAATTTTCAGTCATAATACAAAGAAGAATCAATTCAATTTCCTTTTAAATGAGAAATAAAATAATGTTAGCGAGTAATGTTACTGTTATTATGTTCTGCTACGAATAACTTAATGGAACGTTTGAATTAAAATCCGAGACAGTATTTTGAAGAGAAATAAATATCTTTAATAAAATCTATTTAATGCTTTTTACCATTTAGTAAGAAAAAGTTCAAAAACATTTTTATTCATCCATTTTCTCTTTACTTCTTAGAAAATACACATCCTTGTGGGGACCAGATGTGAAAGAATTGTTCCAATGAATCTCATGCATGTTGTAAGAGACGACTAAAATGGGTGTCTAGGGTTATAATCAAGCACTCTGGCTCTTGGTATCATATCAGGAGCTTTCCTTCTGCAAATGGGTACGGGAAGCCAACCCGGTCATCTGTTTCTTTCTCATGAGGCTAGTTATCTCTGGTAAACCCGGGTGATATGAGCTCAGGATACAGTAGTAATCCGTATCTATTTTCGACTCTCCTTCTGGTCAACCAATTTTCATCTTTTTTCAGCTTTTCAACGCGTCTGGATCACAACTTTACACTTTAATAGCTTTACACTCACTAATTTACTTTGGCGCAGTGAGTGAGTGATAGTGAAGTTTATTGGCGCAAGAGCCAGATGTGGCCATACTGCGCCAAACAAGGTAAATCTGTGATCTAGACGTTAAAACTATGAAAAAAGATTAGTCGACAAAAAGTGTCAAGTGAGGAGGTAAAGTTTATTGCCGCAAGAGCCAGGTATTGCTATATTGTGCCAAAAATGATTTAATTGTGGTCTAGACGTGAAAAAAACGGAAGAAAAGATAAAAATTGGTTGACAAGAAGCATCGCTAGGGCATCCCGGGGGGTGCGTCACCCGTGTTTACCAAAGACAGTAAACCCCATAGGAAAGAAAAAGATCATTAGGGTGCCTCGGGGTCATGATGCTCATACTTACCTGAAGAAGGCAAGTCCCCGAGGTCCCCTGATATAATCCCTACGGGCAGGGTGCCCGGCTATACCCCCAGACGCTGGGTACCCATTTTAGTCGCCTCTTACGACATGCAAGAGCTACAGTGGGACTATTCTGTCATTTACGGTCAACCCATGGATCTTACTTTGGCGCAGCAAGGCTACTTCTGGCTTTTCTGCCATTAAAAATACTATCACTTACAATTCACTCTCTTACAACATTCGTTCATCGAAAAGTATTTACAATGAATACTGTTTTTATTTCAACGTTGTGTTTTATGACTGTTTTGTACCGTAATTTATTCTAATTATTACTATCAAGAAAAATAGATATTTCACATAATTTACATTTAATTTCTAACGATGAGTTTTGAACAATAGCAAACTTTTCCTGTCATTCTTATCTAAATAACCAAAAAAAGGATATAGATTTGTTACAAGCCTTATGTCTACATGATTAACTCTTATTCTATACTTCTTTCGTTACATTTTAAGAAGTTTATTTTTGTAATATGTGTTTCGTTTATTCCCAACGCTGATTATGAACTAAGAAAAGATAGTTTCATCTCATATCATAAAATATACTTTTAAAACTACCTGACAATTTAAAACATGTTTTGTGAATTTCTTTATCATACCGCATTGGTTTAATTTTCTCTAATTTTCTTTTAAATATCTTTATTTTTTACCCCATACATTTAGTTTCCTGTTAGTAATCAGCGAAGTTCATTACGCACAATTCATTATATTATCTGATTTAATAAAAAAAATTAAAAAAGAGAGTAGATGTGGGAGATAGAAAGTACCGAAAGAAATTAGTTCTATTTTTCTAAATTATGTAAATTATTATTTGTTACTAAAATACCTCGAATATTGAATTCAATTCCTTTTATCTAAGTTTCTCATCTGACCATTTACTTTACCACTATACGTATAAAATAATTAATTGTTGCAACTGGATTTTTCAAGCAAAAAAAAGTACTTTGTGGAGTAAGAGAATGTAAAGTTTATTGGCGCAAAAGCCAGATATGGCTATGCTGCGCAAAACAAGATTAAACTGTGATCTAGACGTGAAGTTGAAAAAAGAAAAGTGGTTGACAAGGAGGGTCGGAAATAGAGAAAGATCGCTAGGGTATCCCGGGAGTGCGTCACTCGTGTAAGTACTTTGTGGAAGAAAAATAGAAATAATGAAAAAAGGCAAAGATAATAATAACGTATAAAATATATGTTTGTATACGAAGTGTGGCAATTAAATAACAAGACTAATGCTGATACAAAAGAAGTACGCATGCACCAAAAACAGCGACAGACTGTTTAGCATAAAGCCCTTTCTTTCGAATGCAGTGAATCTAATTTCTGAAACAAATCCACATAGCCGTAGCTTTCGTTTGCGTTAGTTTTTTTCAACCATCTGAAAATGATAAGCGTGCCAATAGAGCAACAAATTGTGAAATTCTACATGAAACTTGGAGTTTAGTTTAGTTTTTTTATTAACGTCGCACTAGAAGCAACACTAGGGCTTTTGGCGATGCACCTCGTAATTTTGAACCACTGTCAAGTGACGAGGACGACAACTGAGCTGGCACTCCCCTCTCCTAACTTCCACACCACGCCAACGGGAGGACTTTGGGCCCCGAACACATTTAACGTGCATAACCCACACATAACCCCGGCTACACGGCGGGTCTTTGGTGGCCAAGGATCGAACCCGCGACTGAACGAAAATCACCGGCCGCAAATCCACGACCTTGACCAATAGGCTACCGCGGCCCCCATGAAACTTTGAAAGTCCACTACTGAAACTTATAATTTATTAAAGAAGTGTATAACAATAAATGTTTTTCGTCTGTAAGTGTTTGTTTGAGGAGCTTAAGTATTTTCAAGATGGCCGAGAAATGTTGAGTGAGTGAATGTGAAATTTATTGGCGCAAGAGCCAGATGTGGCTATGCTGCACCAAACAAGATTTAAATGTGGTCTAGACGTGAAAAAATTGAAGAAAAGACAAAAAATTGCTGACAAGAAGGAGAATCGAAAATAGTTTAGTTTATATTAACGTCGCACTAGAAGCAACACGAGGGCTATTGGCAACGGACCTCGTAATTTTGAACCACGGTCAAATGACGAGGACGACACCTGAGCTGGCACTCCATCTCTTAACTTCCACACCTCGCCAACGGGAGGACTTTGGGCCCCAAACAGATTTAACAGGCATCAGCCCCAGCTACACGGCGAGTCTTTAGCGGCCAAGGATGGAACCCACGAGTGTACGAAATCCGTCGGCCACCAATCCGAAGTCATGACCAATAGGCTACCGCGGCCACAGGGTCGAAAATAGAGAAGGATAGCTAGGATAAACCGGGGATGCGTCATTCGTGTTTACCAAAGACAGTAAACTTCATGGGAAAGAAAAAGATCGCTAGGAAACCTCGGGGTCATGATGCCCGTACTTTCCTTTAACGAGAAACGTTGAAGATGATTCAGAATCAGGTCTCACTCATACGTCTAACACAGATAAAAATATCGAAAAAAATCGGTAATCTGGTTCTATATAACCAACGGTTAAGTATGTGTGATTGCTGAGACTAGAAATTTATAAAGAGTCCGTACGGGAAATATTTCCGCCTAGATATACGACGGCTCCTTCCATATTGTCTGCGAACAGGTTTTAGCCAGGTACGGCATCTCGGTGGCTGATCATCCGCATCATTCACTGGATCCATCATTCCGACTTATTCATCCCCGGGGGAGAAATCAACCTTTTTCCTCAGCATTTATGGGCAAAATCTATTTTTTTACAACAATAAAGTGTAAGATAATAGTACATTATGGAATAAAGAGCAAAAAATGATACACAATTTCGTAATTAAAATGAAAAAAAGATATCAATGTTTACAAAATGTGAAACCTCACAGTTCTAATATTTCTAATTTTTTGTGGAATACGTATCCAATCTATATTCCTCTGAAATTACAATTCCCTGCTAATAACGGATGCAGACACTGTGACTCACGACCATAGACAGACGACCGATGATATCTTTATTACAAATATTGCATCCAAAAAATTAAAACTGAAAATTTCAGAAATGAAGCACTAAATAAAATATATACGTACATATAAGGTATACAATTATAACGACACGATGAGATAAAAAGAAATTTCTAAATATTATCAAATATTGAAACATTTATGATTTTTTTTTTTTGAAAATTGAATTTTTAAAATTTTGTGCATATGGATTGAGAGTCAAATTTGACCACGCTTCACAAAACATTTGTTTAAACTAATCTAGACAGGAAAAAATTTTAAGAAACATTACATGACAAGAAGTATGGTCGAAAGCAGTTTGGATTTATAACGTCTCACTAGAAGCAACATGAGGACTATTGGAGACGGACCTCGTAATTTTGAACCTCGGTCAAATGATGACGACAACACCTGAGCTGGAACACCTTTCTCCAAACTTCCACATCCCGCCGCGGGTTTAGTTTAGTTTTTATTAACGTCGCACACAACACGAGGGCTATTGGCGACGGACCTCGTAATATTGAACCACGTTCAAGTGACGAGGACGACACCTGACCTGGCACCACCCTCTCCTAACATCCACACCACACCAAGGGGAGGACTTTGGGCCCCAAACAGATTTAACGTGCATCAGCCCCGGCTACACGGTGGGTCTTTAGCGGCCAAGGATCGAAACCGCGACTGAACGAAAACCGCCGGCCACAAATCCGGTGAATGTAAAGTTTATTGGCGCAAGAGCCAGAAATGGCTATGCTGCGCCAAACAAGATTAAACTGTGGTCTAGACGTGAAGTTGAAAAAAAGATAAGTGGTTGACAAGAAGGAGGGTCAAAAATAGAGAAGGATCGCTAGGGTATCCCGGGAGTGCGTCACCCGTGTTTACCAAAGACAGTAAACCCCATGGGAAAGAAAAGATCACTAAGTTCCCTCGGGGTCGTCCACGAATCCGGAACCTTGACCAATAGGCTACCTCGGCCACATCACGCCACGGAAGTACTTTAAGCCCTGACGGATTTAACGTGCATCAGACCCGGCTACACGGCGGGTTTTTAGAGGAATCAAGGCTCAATTGAATCAAACCCACAACTCAAATAACCACTGACCGCGAGTCTGATGCCTTAACCACTGGGCTACCGCGGTCTCATTATGTAGTGAGTTAGTGAAGTTTATTGGCACAAGAGTGGAATGTGGCTATGCGGGGGGCAAAGCAAGATTTAACTGTGGTCTATATCTTTGAAAAAAAAATTGAAAAAAGCAGGAAATTGTTAGACAAGTAGAATGGAAAGTGGAAAAGGCTGGCTAATGTAACCCGGTTTGAAGTCATCATCGGTGTTTAACAAAAACTGTAAACTCCATGGGAAAGATAAATATCACTAGGCTGCCTCAGGGTCAAGATACCTATTCTCACCCAAAGAAAGCAATCTCTCGAGGTCCTCTGATACAAAATCCATCGGCATGGGGCTGGACTATACCCCCAGGCACTGGGTACCTATTTTAGTCACCTCTCAAGTCTTACATGAGCAACAGTGGGACTATTCTTTCATACCCGATGCCCCCACGGGTGAATAGAACGATGTCATTTGATTTTTTTTTTTTTTTTACATAGTACGTAGAAGCATTTCGAAAACTATTGATTAGATCTCCCTATTGATAACCGAGTTGGACAGAAAGCGAAAGCTTATTTACAGTGGCACAAACAATTGAGGATACACCTTATTTTACTTGATAAATCCAACTTTCAATCAAAATAACACCTTAACCAGAAGTGCAAACGAATTTTTATTCTTAGACATAACAAAAGGTTTAATTAACAGTAAAAATAAAGAAAAATCAACGACAAAATTCTAAAATAAAACTTTTTAGAGGCATTTCAAATAAACATAAGCAGATTTTTACCTCAAAAAATTGAGGATACACAAATGAAATTTTTGTTTAACTACCACTTGATTTCTTTTTGCTTGCTACTAATAATCTAAGTTTGGGAAATTTTATCCTAAATTTTTTCAACTGTTATTTCTGTCTTTTGAAGTTGGTTATGAGAATATAAAGCTGTAATTTTAAATGGAAAATGGCTCCTCGGAAAGAGACTAGTATTGATGTAAGAAAATTTATATTAAGGTTATTTAAGAAGGGAAAATCTTATCGTGAAATAGTTGAAATTGTCGGTAGAAGTCACTCATGTGTCCAGAAAATCATTGGGAAATTTAAACGCGATGGATTAATTCAAAATAAGAGTGGAAGAAGAAGGAAAAGTATTCTGAGTGATGTAGCTAAAAGGAAAATTTTAAAAGATATCAAGATTAATCCTAAACTGAGTGCAGTCAAACTAGCTGCAGAAACTTCTCGAATAATCTGCAGAAGTGTAAGTGCTGAAACTGTGAGAAATGTGATTAGACATGCTGGATATGGCAGTCGAGTAGCTAGAAAGAAACCTTTCATAAGCTTACAAAATCAGAAAAAGCGTTTGGAGTTTGCAAAAACTCCTCAGTTGAAGACAGAAAACTTTTGGAAGAAAGTTATATTTGGTGATGAAAGTAAATTCAACATTTTTGGAAGCGATGGTCGTCACACCGTTTGGAGAAAGCCGAACACCGCTTTGGATCCAAAAAATTTACGTCCTACAGTTAAACATGGTGGTGGCTCCGTCATGGTTTGGGGTTGTATGGCTGCAAATGGGGTAGGAAATTTAGTTTTTATAGATGGTATAATGGATCATAAGCTTTATATAGACATACTCCGCAACAATCTTAAAGAAAGTGCACAAAAATTGGTTTTAGATGGAAATTTTATATTTCAGCACGACAACGACCCCAAACACACGGCACGTAATGTCAAAATGTGGTGTCTTTTTCAATGTAAACAGCAATTGCACACACCGCCACAGTCCCCTGACATCAATGTCATAGAAAATTTGTGGGCCACACCAGAAACAGCGTTCAAAAACATCAGATTAGAAACAAAGCCCATTTAAAGCAAGTGTTACAAGAAGAATGGGATAAAATATCTCCAGATACCACTAAAAAATTGGTCGAATCGGTACCAAGACGTTTGGAGGACATTATAAAAGCCAAAGGACATGCAACAAAATACTGATACTGTCTATGCATGTAATATATCGAAAAAATTTCATTGGTGCATCCTTAATTTTTTGAGGTAAAGATCTGCCTGTGTTTACTTCAAATATTTGTGAAACTTTTAATTTTAGATATTTTTTTGTTGATTTTCGTTATTTTTACTGTAAATTAACCCTTTTATTACGTGTAAAAGTAAAAATACGTCTTCTATTCTAGTTAATGTGTTATTTTTATTAAAAGTTGGATTTATCAAGTGAAAGTAAGGTGTGTCTTCAATTGTTTGAGCCACTCTATATCTAGCTCCTCGCTCCATACTTCCATAGCACATTATTGGGAGAAATTTGTGAGCTTCAATAGATAAAATGTTTTTTTAATGGCGAAAGAGTCAAAGTAGGCTATGCTGCGCCAAATATTTGTTAAAATCAATTCAAATATATTTTAAAAACATGAAATTTATACGCATTTATGAAATAGGTTAAAAGGTAAAACTTCAAATTTGGTGTAAAAGGCCAATATATATTAAATTGACACTACATCAAATGAGCATGATCAATCTGATATCATGGTCTATAAAGAAAGTATACCTCTGAGAGGATATTCTGCAGAATAGGAGTAAACTCTGAGAAGAAGAAAGAAAGTAAGAAAGTAAAGTTTATTGGCGCATGAGCCAAATATGGCTATTCTGCGCCAAACAAGAATTAACTGTGGTCTAGACGAGAAGAAATCGAGGAAAAGACAAATTGGGTGCTAAGAAGGAGGGACAAAAATAAAGAAGGATCGCTAGTGTATCCCGAAGGAGCGTCATCCGTGTTTACCAAAGACAGAAAACCCCATGGGAAAGAAAAAGATCACTAGAGTACCTCGGGGTCATGATACACGTACTTGCCTAAAGAAGGCAAGTCCCGGAGGTCCTCTGATATAATCCCCAGGGTCAGGGTGCCCGGCTATACCCCCAGACGCTGGGTACCCATTTTAGTCACCTTTTACGACATGCATGAGCTACAGTGGGACTATTCTGTCATTCCCGGTCCCCAGTAAACTCTGAGAATTCTATGGACATTCTCGAGTAATTTGATCTATGTCAAACTTGGAACTGCAAAAAACAGATCGATTCATCAAATAAGAATTTATAAATTTTTCAAGTGAATTGTAAACTTAAATTATGATAAATTTGAAAACTTATCGTCAGATTAACATTATGAAACGTTCATTTAATATCGATAACTGTCAATGAGAATGGATCAGAAATTCTAATAGTTTTAATGAAAGTAATTATATATTTGGGTACTCGATTCATTTTATTAATGAATCGCTTAGAAGCTACATGCGAGATATTGGTGACAAACCTTGTAATTTTGAGTATCTCAGTCTAGCGACGAGGTTTAGTTTAGTTTAGTTTAGTTTATATTAACGTCGCACTAGAAGCAACACTAGGGCTTTTGGCGATGCACCTCGTAATTTTGAACCACGGTCAAGTGACGAGGACGACACCTGAGCTGGCAGCCCCCTCTTCTAACATCCACACCACTCCAACGGGAGGACTTTGGACCCTGAACAGATTTAACGTGCATCAGCCCCGGCTACACGGCGGGTCTTTGGCAGCCAAGGATCGAACCCGCGACTGAACGAAAACCGCCGGTCGCTAGTCCACGACCTTGACCACTAGGCTACCGCGGCCCCGTCTAGCGACGAGGACATGAACCTAGCAACACACTCTCGGAACTGCCCTACCACAGCATCGGAGACTTAAAATCTCTTAAGTGCATCAGTATTAATAAATGGCGGTTCTTTAAAGGAATCGGGACTCAAATACACGGATCGAAGAAAACAGAGCCTTGACCACTCATTTAGCACAAAATGGTTATAGGCTTCCTTAAAATACTACGTTTTCTATCATCTTTGCAACAAGTTATTCGCGAAAAATATCCTAAATATACAATCCGTACCCAAAAAAATTGATCTGGATTGGATTTGAGTAAAATTTTACAATTCACAAATTTAACTTTGCAGTTTTTTGAAGCCTTATTAACATCGATATTCGAAAGAGGAAATATATTCACAAAGCACCTCATAATTTTGAGTCACGTTTAAGTGATGAATACGACACCAAAATTAAAACCCACTCACCGGTCTCTTGTACCACAACAATTTATGGATTTCGAATAACGACTTCAGCCAAGTTCACGACGGATCTTTAGTGGCATCAGTATTTGGTTGAAAAAACGTCAACCTGGAAATTACGACCGTGAGCGAGTGATGGTAGAGTTTGATAGCTCAAGAGACAGATGCGGCGATACACAATACAAAGTGAGTTAGTATGAAGTTAGTGAAGTGTAAAGATGTGGTCTAGTAGGTGGTGGTGATGTTTTGTGGAGCAAAAACCAGATGTGGCAATGCTACACCAAAGTAAATAAGCTAGTAAAATCTAAAACTGGGGTCTAGGTGTGTGAAAAAAAGAAACATAAAATTTCGGTTGACAAGGGGGTCGAAAGTAGAGAAGAATCCCTAGTATGTTTCGGACCCGCTCCTTCCGTGAGAACTTGAAGACCGTAGTTAAGTTCAGTTTTTATTAACGTCCCACTAGAAGCAACACGAGGGATATTGGTAACAGATCTCGTAATTTTAAACCTCGGTTCAGTGACGAAGAGACCTGAGATGGCACTCCCTTTTTCTAACTTCCACACCATGCTAATGGGAGGACTTAGTGCTCCTACATATTTAACGTGCATCAGCTCCGGTTACACTGCGAGTCTTAAGTAACATCAAGGCCAGAACCCGCGTCTCGAAGAAAACCGCTTGCCACGAGTCCATGGCTACTAGGATACCGCGGCCATGTGATCTATACGTGAAAAAAAGAAACATTGGCTGACAAAAAGGATAGTCGAAAATAGAGAAGGATCGCTAGAGTATCACGAGGGTGCATCATCAGTGTTTCCCAATAATAACAATGGAGTCCAATAGGAATGTTAGTTCATTTTATTATCGTCGCACCAGAAGAAACACTTGAGCTATTGGCGACGAACCACGTAATTTTGAACCTCGGTGAAGTGGTGAGAACGAACACCTGAGCTCTTACTCCCTCTCCTAATTCCACACCACGTTAAAGGGAGGGTTTTGAGCCTCGACAAATGTAACATGTCTGCTATATGGTGGGTCTATCAACTCTAGAACTCATGAGTGGCCGATAACCACAGATCACGAGTCATTTACCATAAGTACTAAGCTACCACTAGAAAAAAATCGCTAGGTTGCCTCGGATGGGTGATGACCGTACCTGCCTAAAGAAGGAAAAAACCCTGGGGTCCCGTGATTTAATCCCCAGAGGCAGGGTGCCTGTTTGCTCCACTATACACTGTGTACCAATTTTAGTTGCATCTTAATTACAACATACATGAGCTTCAGTGACGTACTTACGACAGGACTATTGTGCCACCACAGAAGTTGAGACTTACGGGATTGAACTACATCTCGAATACATAGAGTTAAGAAATTGATAATTTAATTCTACTTGCGTAATTCAAGCTATATCATTTTTGTCCACATTCGTCAGAAATTGGAACACTAATAAGTATCAAAATATTAAAATTCCCTGGAAAAATTAATTTCCTAAATTTCTACATTGATTTCCATCAACACTGCACAAAATCATTAAATTCCCATGCTTGTAACGTGTAAGCAATTAGAAATAACTTCACAATGAAAGACTCATCGAAATAAGCATTACGTAGAGTTTATTGATATAAAATTTTCATAGTTTTAAAAATAGTTTTGAAGTATTTTTCGATATTTAAGCACATTACATCAAGTAAACGGTATTAAATTCCATAAGTTAAAATAGGCATAAAGTCAACCATCATGAATAAAGTCAGTTGAAGTCAAAGATAAATTTGAAATTTGAGTCGATAAAAATAAATTTTCAAAAACACTAGAAGCGAGTTCAGTTGTATCTTTAAATGTCTTAAAGCAGTTACATTTGTAAATGAAAGGCAGTTTCGTATTATAGAAATACAATCTACCTCTTTTTCCAATACGAGTTTTGGTTTTGATTTATCAACGTCACCATAGAAGCAACACGAGGGCTATTCCAATAAGTTTACGGTTCTAGAACGAGAAAAGACGCAAAATACAATAAATTCGAAAAATAGTTTTAAATTAAAGCAGTTTGAAAATTTTTCATATGATATGTGTAAAAACGTTGTAAATGAACGACCCCATCTCTTGAAGAATATAATCTAGTTGCATGAAATTCAATATATTTATCGTCATCTTCAACGAACTCAAAGAGTCGCTTGGAGAAAATGGGAAACCAAAGAAATATTTTTAGGATTCCGACAAACACTTCTTCCATATCTGATTCAACACACAGTTCCACCAAATAAAAGATAACCTTATCTAAAAGTTTTCCACTAGTCTCTTTAACATAGACTATTACGTTTTTAATACACTGATGAGTGATTCGGGCTTCTATATATTCCCCTATTTTTGATGCATCCTCTCTTGTCATGGCTTCTACGTCAAGTGTAAGAAGCCTCACTCGAAAAGAAGAGTCAAGATACAATTGTTTTAAAATTCCGAGTATGGTAGACATAATGTTTATCCAATTTAGAGTTTCATTGAAAAATCTGGAGCGGTTAGAAATCTGTGTTAGCCGAGATCTTGTCAAATTTTCAGTGGTGGGCGATTCTCCAAATTTTGCTTCACTACGAAATTTCCCTTGCACATCTGTATTTAACATATCTATATTACAACTTGCAGTTCCGTTGGGGGATGTGTTAAGTTCTGTATCGTCTGGCATTATTTTATTGGCTGAACTAGAATCAACTGAATCAATCGGACGAGTCCCTGAATTACGGGAACTGCTAGCATATGAATAGTATTCATCTGGAAACATATCTTTATGTATCATGTATGCTGCTCTGGCTTGAGCTGAATCGTGCAAATAGGCTAGAGAAAAGTTTGAGTGGCTTTGTACCTCACATTGTTTTGTATAATGAGAGAATTCCACCCGCTTCGTATGTGATACGTGCAATAGGTTCGGCTCAGATTCCTCACCCAAACGTGACAGTATTGCTGCCCTAGTTTCAACAAGTTTATCGCGGTATTTGAGAAGATATGTCTTGTCGAATGCATTTAAAGTCTCCAGCTTATCCATAAAGAGTGGTGCAAAAAAATACAATTTCAGGAATGTGGCAATGTCATCCATTGCATCTATATCATTTTCAGTGAAATGTTTACCCAAGTTTTGTAAGAAGTAAAACAATTTATATTCGTCAGCTCTCCGAATGCTTTTTATTGTACGTTTCAAACTCTTGTTCATTTCTTTCACGTGTTTGTATTCGTGAGACATTGTTATTAACTCAATACCGTTTACATTCATATCAACTGATTTAAGATTCCGCACGTATGTGTGACTCATTAAATGAAAATAAAACATACCTTCGTGCTTTCTGTAGGTGTTCCCAATATCTGCCAGAGTTTCAACTAAAAACATTTGTAAAGGTGTACTTTTGTTGCGTAATGATATCGTGAGTTCTTCTTCAGTTCCTTCGCCATCGGTACTTAATTCATCGGAATCTAGGTCAACCAAGAATTCATCTTTTGCTAGTGGATTTTGAGCGTCTGGAGTTCTAAATGTACGACTTGAATTATTGTCTTCAGGAAGAAAGCTTTGTTCACATTCCGACATTTTTCGTTCCGCATAATTCTCGTCCATTTTCAGAATTTTTCTGGAAATCTCTAAATTTTTCTATAGATTTCTTCAACAATTAAAGTACTTAAAAATTCATTCCCTCAATTAAAAAAAAACTTTTTAACATTAGATTAAAACCCTACTGTTGAAAATGAGATTTCTAAAACACTTTTTGTTCACACAACTTCAAGCAGAATACAAACGTCACATTTGTCGTTAATTTCCGTACAATTATATTCTTGTATGCTTACACAAACATATGCAATGCGTTACGCAAATATCCTAAAACGTTTGCCTTCAGTTTTATTATTATCATTTTTGAATGTATGATGAAATATTACGACAATTTCTGTAAGCCTAAAAATTAAGAACACGAAGTGATGGAAATAGGTTTAGGTTTGTTTTTGTTAACATTATTCACACAAAATAAGAGATGGATGATTAATCACTCGTTTAATTTCTTCGTCATCACTTTACCAATTACAACAATTGGTATACAAAATTGATTGTTTATGCATGTATAATTTTGTAACATTTTTGAATAAATAATTGATTGATTGTTTATGAACATCATCAACATTTTTTATCCTATTGAACGTCATATTTTTCAACATTGTTTATGAGCATTATCATCATTTTTTATCCTATTGAACGTCATATTTTTCCTCATTGTTTATCATCATCATCTTTGTTTATGAACTTCATCTTTACACAAGGACAATTTACGATGAATCTCGTAATTTTGAGTCCCTGTCAAGTGAAGAAAATGATACGAAGCTGAAACCTCCCTCTCTAAACTTCCACGCCCTACCAAAGGAAGTACTTGGGATCTAGACTGATTTAACATGCATCAGTCCCACTATACTGCGCTTCTTTAGTGGCATCAGAGCTCAAACCCACGACCTCATGGATACAATGCAGGCTTCGACCAATAGGTTACCTTGCTTTTCGCTAGGGTGAAAAAACAAAGACGACTCGCGTTCTAACTCTCGAATTACATATTTAATTCGGAGCTGAATTCAGTTTAATTGTTATTAGATACCTCGATTCCTTTAGATCAGGTGGCCGCTGTAGCCTAGTGGTCATGGTTTCGGATTCGTAACTGGCGGTTTTTGTTCAGTCGCGTGTTCGAGCCTTGGTCGCCCAAGACCCACCGTGTAGCTGGGGCTGATGCACGTTAAATCTGTCGGGGTTCAAAGTACTCCCTTTGGCGTGGTGTGGAAGTTAGGAGAGGGGGTTCCAGTTCAGATGTCATTCTCGTCACTTGACTGAGGTTCAAAATTACGAGGTCCGTCGCCAATAGCCCTAGTGTTGCGTCTAGTGTGATGTTAATAAAAACTAAACTAAATCCTTTTGATCAGTCTGTAATGGTAACAAGTGGCTACACTAGCCTAATGAACAGGGTTGTGGACTTGCAGTTGGAGATTTTTTTCGGTGGTGGGTTTGAACCCTGATGCCACTAGGGACCCACCTTGTAAAGGGGCTGATGCTCGTTAAATCTATCGAGATACCGGGAACTCCTATCGTTGTGGTGTGGAAATATGGAGAGATAGGTGCTTTCCTTATCATTTGACCTAGTCACACATCTCCGTCGCCAATAGCCCTCGTGTGGACTCTCAGTACATCTTTAATGAACAATCACAATTGTTGGCAAAAGACTTGAACCTGCTGAAACCTTGAACTATGAATAATTTTTCACCTGCGGCTGCGGTACCCTACCAGTCATGGACCATTAACTTGCGCCCAGAGTTTATTCCTTTTAGTCGTAGTTTCGAGTATAAGTGCCACTAAAGATCCGACGACTGCTTAGGCTGCTCGCCCTCAAGTTTTTAGGAGTGGACGTTTGGAGAATAAACGCCAACTCAGGAGTCGTACTTGTCAATTAACCGAAGCTCATCATTACAAGTTTCGATACTAATAGCCCACAACTTGTGTGGTGATCGGGTATGACATAATAGTCCCACTGTAACTCATGCATGCCACAAGAGACGACTAAAATGGGCAACCAGCATCTAAGGACGTAGCCGATATCCTGCCCCTGGGGATTATATCAGGTGACCTCATAACTGGGACTGTCCTTAAAAGTGCTGTTCAAAAAGTGTGCATAACTGTGTTGTGTAAAAGTGCTGTTAAAAAAGTGTGCATAACTGTGTTGTGTAAAAGTGCTGTTCAAAAAGTGTGCATAACTGTGCCGTGTAAAAGTGCTGTTCAAAAAGTGTGCATAACTGTGCTGTGTAAAATTGCTGTTCCTGTGTTACTAGTCTGTACAAATCCTGTATTTGTTGCTTGTGCTTTTGCTGTCCAAGCTCTGTTATCTGTGTGTCATGCTAAAAATTTGTGAATAAAGCGTATAATTTGTCATTATCCTTTTAGTTTGATTTGAGTTTACTCCCACAGACCCAGAATTTTTTGTAACAATATATAAATTTCAGACCTCCAAATTTATTACAGTAATCGAGATCATATATAAAGTCATTTAAACCAAATTAGCTGGTTGAGTCATAAAATCACGCATATTAAAATGTGAATCAAGAAATTTGACATACTTTATATTATTTCGATCCAATATATATCAGAATATTTTCCCAGATTTAATAAAATCTTGATATTTAGATTTTTTCGCATATCTTGCATCTGTCCATGTTTGTAGGAGGAGATTTATCTCGAATTGCACATTCCTTTGATTTTAATACCAAGACCCGTGGGGTGAGAGGAAGGACGGAATAGTCCCACTATAGCTCATGCATATCGAAAGAAGCGACTTAAATGGGTACTCAGCGTATGTGGGTATAGCTGGGCAACCTGCCCCTTGGTATTATATCAGGGAGTCTTCTGTAGGTAAGTATGGATATCATTTCTCTGAGGCATCCTAGTGATCTTTTTCTTTCTTTTGGAGTTTACAGTCTTTGGTAAACTTGGGTGACGCACCCCATGGTTACCCAAGCGATCCTTCTCTATTTTCGATCCTCCTTCTTGTCAACCAATTTTTGTCTCTTTTTTTTTCAATTTTTTCATGTTTAGATCACAGTTAAATCTTGTTTGGCACGGCATAGCCAAGTCTGGCTCTTCCACCAAAAACTTTAACATTCACTCACTAATAACCCACAACTAAGTACATAGGTAATGAACGATCAATCAAATAATCAATAAGCAATCAACTCTTCCAACCACCAGCCAAATGTATTTTTAATGAAAAAAGAATTGGTAAAGGTATATGCTACGTTGGGATGGCAGAGATGCAGAGAGTAAGATGCGAATACAATTTAATTGTATTGAATTACCTCATCATGTGATCGAAGATCAGATTTATGAGGCGTATCTATTGTTCTGTGAAAACTTTGACTTCAATATACTTTAAAAACAATCAGTAACCATCTAAATGGATTATGGCTGTTTACCGTATATCACTATATTACATTATATTAGGAGCAGAAACTTGCAATTTTTTCTTGATTTAACTGACAGTTAAATCAGACTTATTTGGTCTAATTATGGGCTTTGTATGATCTATGTATTTTAGTTAGTTTGTAGGCTTTTTTTAACCTGATTGCCTTAATTCGATTGTTAAGCTGATTGCCTTAATTAATGTTTATCTCACTGTAGAATCTATTTAGTTTGGAACTGCGTTCAGTTGACGAAGTCGACAATCTGAGTTCAATATCCTCTCTCACATCTACACAACACCTAATTTTCTTCATTAGATTTACGATTCAAATATTTATACACATATCCTATGTGCTCCATTTAAGTGAAGCATTAATAAGTAGTCGATATAAACAATTTAAAAAAATTAAAAAAAGTTATATGCAAAGTTTTGCAAGGACCAGATTTATCTACCCAAAGTGCGCTTTTTGTATAATCATTATCTAAAAACTCAATTAAATTATATAATAATTAAAATAAGCGATGAAATATCGAGAAATGGACAGTAGTAAACTTTTCCGATATTAAAATTAAGTGAGTAAGTGAGTGAATGTATATAGGCACAAGAGAGATGTGACTTGTCTGAGTCGATAATCGGTTTAAATCTAAGTTTTACGTTATCAATTAAAATTGTGGGAAATTTTCCATTAATATATATTTTAAAAAGTTTATGACCACCTTTTAACACAGAGAATGGTCTATCATAAGATGCTTGTGCTTGAAAGACATGACAAACTAGTCTTGTATCACAAATACACGCTTTTAAAACTTTGTTCACAAATACAGCTTGCTTGGCATGTGAAATAGCTGGTTTCGGCTTTAGTTGGTGCATGTAATGGTGAACTGCTCTTCTATTAGAAATTGCGAGAATGGAAGTCTAGTGGACAAAAAGGGAGTCATCTTTGGGATTAGTTTAGGTTTAGCTATATGACGAGAGTATTATTTAATAGCAATGTCAGTGGGTCTTTATCTTTCATTTGGCTAAGTATAGGATATATACTTAAATATTTTCTTATATTTATACTTAAAGAATTTTAAATAAATGGATCTATATATAAAATAAAGTAAACGCTGTTTAGCATTATTTTCCTCGACATAAATCTTAAATAAGATACAAAAATAACGTAATAAATATAACACAAGCATACTATTTTGCAACATTCATTTTTTTGTAAATTTGCTTGTCACTCACCATCTCCATTTGTGTCGTCTATTTCTTTTAATTCCAAAAGGACTGCAATAAATATGAAAAGATATGATGGATAATCATTTAATTTACTATGCTGTTTTATTGTGTTTTTAATATATTACGCATTACGCAGTGAACGTTCTTAACTTAGCATATATTTCGCAAGATATTTTCCGTATTTTGTTTCTATTTTGTGTATCTTTTGATTACAATCTTCATTGTGGTGTTTCAAATTTTCAAAATTATTTAATTTATCACTGCAAAATATTTTTTATTCCGAACATTTAAGCATTTAATATAAGACATTAATTACATTGTAAATTATTTTGAAATGCCAAATATTACTTTGAAGTGGTTGAATAATTCTAAGTTTATTATTTTGTTATTATACTTACATCATTCTTGGAAATTGCCTAGGAGTTGACAATGAATATATGGTTTTCTGCAGTTTACCACATAGAAAGTACAAGTAAGTAATATGTTACATGCTAACATACTAATTATATGTTATTTGTAATCCGTAACTGCATATGTTTATAGTGAAAAATTAAAAGAAAGAAATTCAAATTCACGAGTCTACTACGTAGGACTTGATGTTGATTAAAGTGAAATTAAACTTTAGTGGACACTAACGCACATCTATCATATAAATTTAAACTTTGTTTCAGAAATTCCTCGCATTAAAATGTATTATTTTAATACACATGTGTATTGTTCTAAATAAACTGGATATATATTGCGCGATTATAATTAGACTAACAAGAATCGTTTGCAATTTCTTTTGGGATTAATTTAACGATCTATCAAAAAACCAGTATTCTATTGTACAAAAATAAGAATATGATTGGTGACGATATATCTATGCAAATGATTGAGCGATAAAAGTTTTAATATATATTCAATATTAAAAGCAAATAATAAAATATTAAGGTAGTGAATAAGTTATACTTCCGCCGACCAATACACTGGAGAAGAATTTTAAGAATTAGAGCCAAACCAATTTACATAAAAATACTTTTCCATTACATGAGAGCTACGAAAACATATTTCTAAACAGCGCAATAACATGCCAAAAATAACAACAATGTAATCAGCTGAGCCATCTCAGTTTTTTAATAAAATTGAGACAAATAAACACGCATTATGGTTCGCATAATTTTATTAGAACTGCGTGAAGCATTTGATATAAGACTTCTTTTTAAATACATTATTTGACTAAAAGGGATTTTCTATAGAATATATCAAAGAAAATCATTTTTACCATCTGGGATTTATTTAAAGATAAAAAGTAGGCAGTGTATTTCTCGAAGGATAAAATAATTCTTTATAGGAAAATTTTGTAAAAATAATCATGAAATACTTGTATGTTATATTAATTACAATAGACCAAAATGTAGTTGCCATTTTAGGTCTTGCAGACTGGAAAATAGCTGCCAGGTCTCATACTTCGTTTAAAGGAATCGCTCCTAAATTTCTTACAGCTAGAAAATTTATTTACTAATGGTATCATTAATTGGCATCAGCTCAGTTTTGATATATGCTCTTCAAGATGAATCACAATTTTCGTACAGTAGTCGGGGGAGGAACAATTATATGTGGGAGGTTTTCCTACGCCGTGTTATGTAAATTTGAAGTTAAATTGTTGGAAATGATAGAACAGTAGAGGTTTTACGAAAATCTTTTAAGAGAAAAAAAGAGTAAATTTTGATAATTTTTTCATCAACAGTGAGTTTTTGGCGGCCTAAGTAAAGAAACAAAAAAAAAAATGTTTTCTTATAGCCAATCATTCCAGATCATTCAGCTAAAACTTTACTTGACCCATTCGAAGAGTGTGGCGGAGTAACCACATTATAGATCATAACAGTGTTATAACTTGGCTCATGTTGCAACAATTATATTAAAAAAAATTCAAAATGTTATAAGACATATATAAATTCATGCCCACTGTTCAAATTCAAATTATATTTCATTTATAATGTGTATTAATCTTATTAATATCATTATAATAAAAAAAAATATTTTATGCTTTTTTCGTAGCGCCTTATAGCGGAAAAGGAACCTACGAAATTAACTAATTAATTACATCTAATAATTAATAGTAATTTAATTTAACTAATAATTTTACTAAATTGATTGATATTTTATGTATATTTTTAAATAAATAGATATATTTTAACCATTAACATATTTTTTCAATGGAATGATCCCGTAACCCTTGGAAAAACTTCACAACGTTCTCTTGTGTAACAGGTAAGTGCTAACTTTTCATCTTTTTCGCAAAAAAATACAAGAAACGTAAGAGAACTTATAAACCTTGTTATATTATGTTTGAGAATACCCCGGAACTTTTTACTCTTTATTGGTTCTAGATACTCTCACATCTCTTTTAAGGCAGCATAGCCACATCTGGATCTTGCACTATTAAACTTCACCATCACTCACTTTTTGTTATTGATTATATATCACGACATCTGGTGACAGTTTCTGATTTGATATAACTGCGTGGTGGGCTTATATGTAAGTACATTGTAAGTGTTCTTAACCCAAACGATATTCCGTTCAGATATTTAAATTAAAGTTCGTCACTTTAATTATTTTATGTTACGTGATAGAGCAATCACTTGTCCAACAATTCGACCCATATGTGAAGCCAAATTTAACATTTATAAGTTACAAGACATTTATAAGTTATTGGTGGGTTTTTTCCATTTCTAGATGCAGAATCGTAGCTAAATAATTTTTTTTGTTCAAGAATAAAGAATTATTTCACGTATTAGTTTGTTAGAATTTTGAAAAATTTAATCAGACATCGAAATGAATATATCAAATACTAAATTTCATATTATTGTTATATCCTTTTCAATTATGGAGGAGGGGGAACTGAGTTTAATTACACTTAATTTTTATAAAATTCCGTTCAAAATAGCTCATTTATATATCGATTTTACAAGAATAATGGCGTGTGGCAATAAAAAATCATTTACATAAACATTAAAGGAAAAAAAAATGCATATTCCTTTTAAAATATAAAACAATATTCTTTTTCCTATGCGCAAAATTCGTAATTAATTGAACAAAAGATAACTCTGTGTGACTTTGGATTTGATAAAGGGTAATGAAAACCACTATAGCTGAATAGAATGAATTTCAATACATTTTCAGGACTTTTTTTTATAAATTTGTAAAACAAGCAGTTTTTCAAAAACTTACCCTTGTTCACAATAATAGATTTTCGTAACATTTAAATATTAGAAAATAACACTAAAATCTGTCAACGATTCAAAAACATTATATTCCTATAGTAAAAATATGTTTTTATAATTTTTGTGATATATACCGCAAAACATGTTACTTTAAAAACCAATAAAATAACACTCAACGGTTTGTTTTTATACAATTTTTGAATTTCATTCCGTCTAAAATGTACTCACCAATAAAATATCATATAAATACAAGTTTATTAATTTTGTGTCAATTGTTTCAATTATGTTAAAAAACTTAAGAAACTTAATATCGTAAGAAATCTGTATTTGGGATTCACTCTCTCTAGACTCACTAGACTCTTGTACATTGTGGGATTCACTAGACTCTTGTACATTGTGTCGAAACATCGAACACTACTTCAAAATAAATGTTTATTCAAACTTTTTCGTCATCTGAAATCAAACTATAATTCTTTTCAGCTAAAACTGATAAACATCATTTTTTCACTTATGGTATATATTTGAACTTATTATAATTACGTGCATAATTTTCACTACTTAAATTCAAATTCATTTAATTATTTGCAGAAATATTTTCATGTTTTATCGTATTCTCTTCGTATAGCTCTTCTAGCTGCGAATAATTTTTTTTAAATACGATACCTGTTTTCCTATTTTAGATTTATTCCAAGAAACCTAACAGTAAAGATATTATTATAAAGTGCATTCAGATACTATAACAAAATTCTGTAAAAATTAATTATCAAAAAATAAGTTTTTATTATTATTTACAGATTACGTACAATTTTTCAAACTAAATAAAAGTTAAGTTCGTAATCTATATATATATATATAAGCGAAATACCACTGACTGACTCATCACGAAATCTCTAATACTATTTAACCGATTGTCTTGAAATTTAGTATAGTTACTCATTTTGCGATGTAGACGCTCACTAAGAACGGATTTTACGAAAGTCATCAAAAATGTTATTTTCATCCGTTAATCTACTCTTATCCATCGGTTATGTTATATTTGGCGACATTATCGCCAAAAATGACATGACCGACGCCAAACGAAATATATATTTCTTAAAGTATACTGTGTATTATCACCCATTAAGTTTACTTGGTGAGATTTGCGCGTGCGAAATGGAAAAATACCAAATAATTTAATATTGAAGCCCTGATGGAGGATTGGCAAGATTTTAGCGAAGGGGCTCTTTATGTGAAATTCTGTGCATGTCGAAAATAGGAAACGTACATATTTAGGGATAGAAATAAATCAGTGTGGAACCCCATGGTTGGTGAAAGTGTAATTTAGCTCCACAACTTAGCAGGATTTTGAAAAATACTAAAATGGCGACTTTTTACGAAGTAGAGCACACGCAAGACAATCTATCTATATAAATATATAAGCGAAATACCACTAAAAAGTTCTGGATAACCATTATTACAGACAATCAATTTCTTAAAATTTTAAATTTAGATTTTCATTATTGTTTAAAAATTGAAGACTTTCTTCATATCTTACGTATAGGTTCCGAAATATTATATTATCGTCTGTCCAGCGAAGCTGGCTATTATCAGCTAGTGTGTAATATAAGACATAAATTTTATTTTCTACGGTTATTTAATTTTATTTCTTTTCAGAGCATTTCTAAGGCCAAATAATAGTAACATAAAATCGGAATTTTAGAAGAAACGAAAAACAATTTCATATAAATTATTTTTATTATTTAATTTAAAAGTAACACTTTTTGCGCACCTTTTCCTACGTCTATAATGTTAAATATGATCATGTTTAAAGAGCAATTTTAAAAAAAATTCGACTGATCGTATACTCACCAATTTTTTCTAGTCTTATTATTTTTAATGAGAGATTTTCTCACACAAGTAATTGAAAGTATACAGTGTAAAATATACATTAATTTTCGTCATTTTGAAACTTTTCACATGTTACTATGTTACTCTATGTACGAGTGTTTTTTAAAAAAAGAAAAATTCTGATTAAAATTTTAAAAAAACTAACGCTCTCATTAAAAAATAAGAACAATTTAATAAACGCGCAAAAAGAAAAACTTGTGAGAGCAGTCCATTTTATAATTATAAGCAAAAATTTCTTAAATAAAATAAATACATTCAACTTAAATTGTTTTCAGAAATAATAATTGCTCAACAATTAGATTTAAAAACAAGCAGTACATTTAATGTATACAAATATTGTACAAGCTGTTATTTAATGAATATTATCATGTAGAGCATTAAAAATCTTCTGGTATTTTAAGAAGTTTTTAAAATGCTAATTTCAATCAATAATTATTTGAAACATCTCAAAATTATTAATATTAATATTTAAAACTACTTATATATATGTATACTTATTTTTTCAAAAAATGTCATTAAAGTACTTAATGATTAATCTGCTCTCATGAATCTAGTTGTAGCCATTCAAAGAAGGAATAATCAATTAAACAAAAATGAATAAATCTTTTTTTTTCTTCCATATGAAGTTCTTAAATATTTAATTCTCTCTATTTTAAAATGCATCGCTGACTTTTTTACGGCATTTTGGAAAATAAATTCGAAAATAACAAGAATTTCTTTAAAAAATTAGATTGTGAACATAAGTTGTTCTAGAATGATAATGAATTGCTTCATTGTTTTTCTCGTGAATTATTAAAAAAGGAAACTTTTGACATTTTAGTATTTTTTTCTATAGTAAAAAAATAGGCTACCTTAATGCTAGGCAAGCATAAAATGATTTGAAAACTCGTCTTATTATTAAATATTAATTTAAAATGTGTAAGAGAGAGAGAATTAATCATCACAAATACACATAATGCAGGATCTTAAATTTATGTTTCGCATTTTCCTCTATAACATAGAATGATATTTTCTAAGAATGCATACATATTTCTCTTGAGAAACGATTTTACATTAATGTTTTTCTTCGAATTTCTCTTTTTAATATGGCATCTGAAATATATCAAAGTATATTTTCTGTATTAAAAATTAATCTAACATTTATTTGTAAAACATCTTGTCCGATTAAGCAACTTTCTTATCTTTATATAAATATATATGTGAGAAATGTTTCTAATTTTAATTTGAATCTTGTTAAAGAATGCATTAACACCTTCCCTAGTTATATCTAACAGTATTAATAAGAAATTTTATTCAATCGTTAAGAAATAAAACAGTTATTTAATAATCCCCCCCCTCCAAATCATTTAATATTATTATTCATTTACGTAGAGCTTTATAATACAAGGTCTTTCCTCTTAAATTTGTAATACTTTTTTTAAAATTTCATTTGAATAAATAAATATATTTCAAATAGTTTTGTATAGTAATATGTTTATAAAAATTATCGTTTGGGAAGAAATTTGATTTTATGAAAGCTGCAATAGTCATATTTGAAATAAAAATTTAAATAATCCTATATAAATACATGCGTTTATCATATTGCTCAAAAATATGAAAAGTTGTCTCTGCAACATGTTAAAAATATTAGTTTTTATGTTTATTTGCAATTCTTTTATAAAAATATTGAATTCTTCATTATAGTTATGTTCCATACTAAGAGACGAGTTGAAATATTTTCATTTATTTTCAGTATTAATACTCTTTTAAAATTTAACCAAAGTAAAGTAAGTGATACAACACATTTTTGAAAAAAGGTGTTGTATGGTTCTGATTACTTAATCTGCTAAACCTAGTTTATACATGAATTAAATTTATTTAATTTTAAGAAAAAATTAAAGTAAATATAGCATACCAATCATATTGTAGCCATTCTAAGAAAATATGTATGTAACACATTTTAAAACGTTTAGTTTCCCATAGTTTTAAACTACATTTAAAACTATATGATGTTATTTCTTTTCAACATATGTAGTATTCTACATGCACAAAACATTAAATATAAGAAAATCATTTTACAGAAAATTGCCTGCTTCACACATCTACGATAATTAATTTAAAATAAATATCATTTGCTTCACACGCATATAATTACACATGTGAAAATCAGTTAAAATAAATATCGTCTGCTTCACATGTATATAATAATGACACATGTGAAAATCAGTTTAAAATAAATATCGTCTGCCGTATATGTATGTTAAATTACAAAATATGGCACGATAGCGTCGTCATGTGTCATTAAGTCCTTTGATATCAATTAAACACAATTGTTTTAAAATTTTATTTCATTTCAAACGCGTCTCAAAGGAATTGAGCAAATTTGCATATTTCCTAAAAATTTTGCTTTAAATTTAAAGGAGTGAATTATTTTTGCATAATAAACAATGCGTTAAATTAGCAATCAAGTAAATACGATTTAATGTAAGGAATCTAATTTATTATATCTGAACCCCGTAGGAAAATGGCACTATGTTTATATTACAAAAAGTAATCGGTAAGGTTAAGGTATAAAAAGCATTCAGATTTCAAAATGCATTATAATTTAAATTCATTAAACTAAAGAATAAAGTTATCATTTATGAATAGAAAAATATTCATTATAAGGTAGTCTGTAAATAAAAAAGCGCCAAAAAAGCTTTAAACTCCATTCCCGCAAAATTTTAAGAATGTGAATATTGACCATCCGACAAACAGATATTTTTATTACACTGCTATCCTAAAATAGTTAGAAAGTTTATGTACTATAATTGGGAATTAAAATAAGTGAATTATAAACTTTTATACTATATTCCACTTAAAAAATTATTTTCTTACTACACCATGTTTGAAATCTTTCCAAATTCACGTGATTCTTTCGGAAAATTAAAAATACCCCAAAAAATTTTTTAAAAAAATTATTTACTGTTTTTTACATAGTAGTATGATATATTTAACAAATTAAACAAAGTTAATTTGAGAACGGAACTACTTGAAATAATTTTAGAGAAATTGAAATCACACACACAGACACAAAAGTCATATATACAGACCAAACAAAATATGTTACGTCGAAATTAAATAAATGTTTTTGTTACATAGTATTATAGTTCATAATTGCACACGATACCTTTTAAAACAATATTATAGCATACGTATTTAATACTTTCCGCGATTGCATTTCAGCAAATATAGAAGCAGGTCTGAAAGCAGAATAGTTACAAATGTTTACTATAAATAAAGTATTTCAAACAAGAACCGTTCACAAACTTCTCGCGACTGGGAATTCCTTTTGTCAAAGGGATTACGTCTTTCATCCAAGGATCAGTCTTTTCATCCTCATTGCCACAATTTCAGATAATGCAGTCGGGATTCGTACGGGAGACATCTGAGAGCTGGATTAGAAGCACTTTGTGGCGTTAATGGGAGCTACAAAACATGTTTGTTCGTTTCGTATTAGACGAAATGACTTCAGTTGATGTCCTGCCCAGATAGGTTTTTGTCACAGCACTACTACATGAAGGGAATTCCCAAAGGCATCCACCCACCTCGGATTTCTCCTAATTACATTTTTAATAGAACTGTAAATACCCGAAACTGATGTATACCATGTTGAAACTACCCATCTGGTGTATCAATCGAATACACCATTTTATGTTTTTAAGTATTATTCTGATTATATTATTTCGTTTTGATTTAAATACTTCATTAGGATTAATGGGATTTTTAAATCGCCTTTTAGTTTCTGTTCAGATTCTGTAGATTAGTAAATTATTGTTAAGTAATTTGACATTGTACATTTAAAAGAAAAATGTTTTAATGAATATTTCATATTATTAACTCAATCTTTGCTTCTTCTGGTACAAAGTTTAAATGCGAGTACTATTAAATAAAAATTTGTTTTTAAGTATCTTTTATTGATTTAAAATTATTTTACTCAAATTTAATGAATTATTAATAATAAAGTTACATCTCAATTATTAAATATTGTTTTTTTTTTTCATAACGTATCAGCTAATTATTATTTTCTGCGTAATGAAATAATTCCTTTCCCAAATTCGATTCTAAGGTACAAAACATATGTTTTGTAAAAAAATTCAAACTCTTGAATTTTTAATATTTTTTATTAAAAATCCAAAGCGTAGATGACGAGGTTTTAAATATTCCGGATGTTAACACTTTCCCCCTTAAGTATTGACAAAAAAAATTACTGATAGTAACTCTTTGACAAATACATATGAATTTTCTTAGAATAATTTACTTTAAGAAATAAGGAGTTTTTTCGCAGTAACAAAATATTTTTAAATGTAAAGTGTTTGCTATTTATTAAAGTAATTCTTCTTTTTTTTTTGGAAAAATTTAATGTTTTGCTTCCTCCTGTATAAACAACTGAAATTTGTAACTTTAGGAATCAAAAATATAATAATATATTTATATTTATTTACTCATTTTTAAATACTTTTAATTAGCTTTGAGCCATAAGCTAAAAATAATTCAACTCATCCTTAATAGAAAATTAAAATTGTCTTTTGTAACTTTATTATGCTAAGAATTTATTAATGATCATTTGAATTGAAATCAGTGGAAGTATTCTGAAGAAAAATAAATACATTCTGATAAACTCTTTAATACATTTCCTTGTTTAATAAAAGAAAACTCTTCAGATATTTTTATTCATTCATTTACTCTTTGTATCTAATAGTATACAACATTCTTTCATCAAAAATTATTTTTAAGGGATAGCATTTTTATTTCAGCAGTGATTTTTTTTGTTGCTGCTTTTTATGAATTTCTTTTATTACTGTACCTCCAAAGGGAAAAAAACATGATGCATATCTTTTACGTTAGTTTAATTTCTAACGAAGAATGTTCAGCAATACGCGTGAGCTTTTTCTTTCTTTTCTTATCCAAGTAACCAAGAAAAGGGTAGCTTTGATTAACTTCCTTCATTACATTTTAAGACATTTTTGTTCTCCAGTCATTATATGGTACTAAAAAAGGCAGTTTCACCATGTGATAAAATGTACCTTTTAAAAGCCCCTGATAATTTAAAACATACTTCGTGAATTTTCTTTATTGTATATCCTTAGGTTTTATTTTCTCTGATATTCTTAAATCTCTACTTTTATTCATCGCATTTTGTTTCCTTGAAATTAAACACAAAAGTTCATTCTGCACAACTCATTGTGTATTCTGATTTAAAGGAAGCGTTTAAATGGGAGATTAGATGTGGTTTATTAAGTTAGATCATTTGAGCAATCCAATTTTATTCTAAAGTTATATAAATTATTCATAATTACTGAGATTCTTTGGAACACGAAACACAATTTCTTTTATCTCAAGTAATAATCTGACTGTATTTACTTTATTGTTTAAGTGTAGCCGGTAGTTTCTTAAGCAACAAAAAAAAACTGGTAGGAGGAAGGTAAAAAGGTTTAAGAAAATTCGCAAACAAAATAATAATGTATAAAATATATAATGGGGTATTTATGTATTATATATATAACACATCAATCAATAACTCCCGAGACTAACATTGAAAACAACATTTTTTTTGCAAATTTTTTTTTTATTCATCAACATAACACCTTTTGTTAATCACGTTTTAGGGTGATACAATCGTTCCAACGCTTTTCCAAATCTTTCCCCCACTTTTTTTTTTTTTTTTTTTTTTTTCCGCAAGAAATCTTTTTTGTTGCGAGTAAATAGCGATAAACAGCTTTCTGAATCATCGACTCGTTGCTGTTTTTGTTCCATCGAAAGCAATCGCGCCACCCACTTGGGAAAAACCTTTTTCATGCTCAATTTTTCATGAAGGATAGTAAATACACTTCCATATGATATCTGTATCATCTCAGCAATCTCACGGAGCTTCACTTTACGATCTTTCATTATAATTTTTGTCACTTCACTCACATTTTCCGGTGTAACGGCTTCCACAGGTCTACCCGAACGTTCCGCGTCATTTGTGTCGGTAAGAGAACGTTTAAACTCGGCAAACCACCGACAAATCGTTGCTTTTGATGGACAAGAGTCCGGGTAACATTTTTCAATCCAATGTTTCGCTTGCACGGTGTTTTTACCCATTAAAAAACAATGTTTTATCAGAACACGAGAAATTCGGTTTTTTCAATTTTTTAAACAAACTACAAAACGACTTTACTCCAACCTCGATAACTCAGCTGTTTCTGGTCCGATCGACTTAAAATTTTGACACGTTTCAAGCAAAGGTTAGTACTCTAGAAAGACCTGGATACTAATTCACTACGAGCGCCATCTCTGGGTTAGTCTCTGGAGTTATTGATTGATGTGTTATATATATATATGTATGTATGTATGTAGTTATGTATGTATGTATAAATGAACATGAGCGAAGTTAACAAAACGTTGCCTATACAAAACAAGTGGCTTGATTTAGTCACATTCAACGCCCGTTTGGAAACTCCGTAACCTGGTTTAATTAGACAACGTTTTAATGACGTTCTTTGTTGCAATATAGTGACCGCCAGATAACGGCTTCACTTTTCTAGGGCATCATAGCTTTACCATTCAATAATTATTTCTAACATGTATAGGAATGTTTTTATTAATGGTAACTAACTGCAAAATAAATATTAATTTGCACAGAAAAACACTAATTGTAACACAGCTATATTTAATAACGTATCAAGTAGCTCTAATATGTGTTACTTTGTGTGTGTAGGTTAATAAACGTACACACACATGCACAAATTCAAATACAAAGCAGATTGCAGTATATATGAATATTACTGAGAATAACTCGTTATGCATATATCTACTATCACAATGCAACATAGGTTGATAATTACATTTTGATTAAACGTCATGAAGGATCGATATGATGTACATATGGGATATATTAATGGGTGGTGTTGGATATAATATCGATAAGCAATTATTACTAAAAGTAGATGCTTTATTCCTTCTTACTTCATTACATTTCACTGTTAAATTCATAATTTAAACTAATGATTATTATCAGTTATTCAAACAAAGTTTGTTATAAATATAGATAGACAAATAAATTTATATTTGGTATTGATTCCAGTTATTTCACTCCTAGCAAAACAGACTTAGGCTTAATGTAACTTATACATCGATGTGTAGATCTATAAATTATTTGAAAATGACACTGACTCTTACATTATTTTAAGTTGAAAATAAAATAAAATGAAAATAGGCAATGTTATTTCTAACGTTTTAAAGTATCAGAAAGTTACCGTAAACACAAATATGTTATTTTACATTTTTAATACATACATATATCATTGCTGTATCAGTATATTTAGCATTCATAAAATTTTCAAAAAATAATATTATTGTTATAAAAATATTATATTTTTGGGGGACATTGAAGAAAAAAAGCTTTTTAAGGAAATTCAAAATTTTTTGGAGAAAATCAGTTGTCAGATGAAACAAAATTTAATAAACTTTAGATTAATAGACTTTTTTCAACTCTTGTCATTTGTATATTCGTGTAGCGTTTTTTCAAAAACTAGAAATCAAGCCATTGAAATAAGTAATACGCAAAGCTTGTAAAGCAAAATAAACCTTTATTTTAAAAATATTTTTTTGCACCCATGTTGATATAAAGTAAATATTATGGTAAAAGCAATTATTTTTCAAGGGAACATATTTATCTTTGGATATTTATTTGAATTAATTTTTCACTGAATTCAGCATTGTTCTAGATGAAATAAATTTTTGAATAAGTTAGATTAATTGTTTTTCTTCATCATAAATAACAAAAGTTGTAAAAGTAATATCATTTTATATTCTGAAATTTTGGAGCAATATTTGTATTTTATAGTCTCTTTGCGCTGTAATTTTCTTCTAAATAAGTATTTATAATGCTAAATTCACAAACACAATCTTTTTAAATACAATTCAGTCAGATAATACATATTTTCCACAACATTTCACTCCATAGGTAATCTAGAAAATGAGACCTGCAAATGAAATAAAAGTAGTTTTAGATAAAATTAATTTTGAATTTTAGGTGAAAGTAATTTTTTCTTGGTCCTATAAAATAAAAGTGAAAAAGATTTGTTATTTTTTTATATTCTAAAATTTTACGATATTTTTTTAATTCTCTGGTTTTCTGTTTTGCGCAGTAAAAATATAAAAGTCTTCTCAATAAGTACTTTTAATGCATAATAAATTCATACCAAAAGGGTTTTCAATACAGTTCAGTTAGAGGATATACATTTTCCCTAATACTTATATTCTAAATGTCATCTAGAAAATGAAGCTTGCGAATAAAATTTGTTCCAGATAAAATAAGTTTTGAATCATAGTTTACAATAATTTTTCCCTGGTCACGAATTTCCAAAAGAAGTTAAGGCCGTGTCATTCTAATTTCCATGATTTTGAAATAACAATTTAAATTATCCGATTTCTTATTGAACCTAAAATTTAAAATTTTTTTCTTAATATGTACTTTTAACTTTAAATTCTAAATCGTCTTTTGTTGTTCAATATAATTTCCATCGTTACTAGGATTGTTCATAAACTAAGTAAAAAAAATCTTAATCGAGTCATCATATTAAAACGTGTTTTATTTCAGAAACATCCTGAGGAAAAGAACATCTCTGAGCCCTAATAATTTGCACCCTCCACATCATGCTCTTGAGCCGGAATAAGAGAATACAGTGTGTATGGTAGGACGTCTAAAGGTTACTCAAAGGAAGAAGGCTGGCGATGTTCAATTGGAAACCCATCACGTTCAATTATGATACTACCAGTCCACGTGCTGCTTTGCCAACTCGTCAGAAACAGAAAGATTGGAAAATACCACTACATCTACCATGCTCTCCAGACTTAGCATCATCCAGTTATTTTATGTTTATCTCCTTCAATTGGAGTCCCATCACGTTCAATTATGATACTACCAGTCCACGTGCTGCTTTGCCGACTCGTCAGAAACAGGAAGATTGGAAAATACCACAACATCTACCATGCTCTCCAGACTTAGCAACATCCAGTTATTTTATGTTTATCTCCTTGAAATGTTTTGTAAGGGTTAAAAATTCGAAACTGAAGCAAATATCAACGGTTCACAACTTAAGTTCGTTGCCTTCAAAGGCAATTTTATTTTATTTTATTTTCAAAAATGATATTTACAAATTACCACCAAGCAGCAAGAAGTAGGAACTAATGACGGAAATTAAATTGTTCAATAAATAATGTTAAAAGTATGAAACATTCATTAGTTTATTTCTTATCAAAAACTAACAGAACTTTCCGATAGGTAGCATATTACTTGTAATTTAAGCAGCCAAAACTTTAATAAAGAGGGAAAATTATTAAATAAAAGTGAACATGAATGCTTTATTCTTCTAAGATATTCTTGGCACCTAATTTGTAATATTCTTTCAAAAAATAGTGTTTAATAGTAAGTTATAATTTCTACATTCCTTAACTTCCTCGTGAAACAAACTATCGAAATAGTTTTCTAGTAGCAATTTTAATTCAAAACTTTCTAACTGGTTTATTCAATACAAAGGGGGAGGGGATTAATATAAAAAGAATTCCCTAAAAGTAGAAAACAAAATAGTACCTCAAAAAAATGTTTATTTAACGAATATATTGACTCCCTTTATAAAAATACTCATGAATTATTTAGAAGAGAAAAGAGGATCTCTTGAAATTTCATTCGCATTTCTTTAATAATGTTAGCTTTATGCGATGCAAACAAAACTTTATTCGCTTTATACTATTCGTCATGAATATTTAATTATTTTGATCTGACAGAAAGGGTATTGGAGATCTATAGTTATTTTTATATTTCCATAATTCAGAATACATTGAGTGTTTTGTATACTTATATGAATTCCAACTCCCGTTGCGATCTCATATTATCATTCCTGTAACTTTACTTTAACCCCAAAATATGCATTAACATAATAGAAAAATGCAGTCAATCCCTTTCGCTGTATTTAAGAATGTTATAATGTAAAGTAATTATTTTTTTATTATTATTTGTTGATTCAAACTCCTTCGGGATGGGTTTTTTTTCGTTAATAAAATATTAAACACTACACTTTTAAATTACATTAACATGTTTTATGAAGAAATACTTTTTCTGAATACGTTCTCATATTTATATATTTTCAGAGGAAAAAAAATTGTTTAAATTATATTTTGAAAATAAAATGCGCGATCGTTCGTAATTACTTTTATTAAAATTTGGAATAACCTAGTATTAAACAATAAATAATCAAAAAAAAAATATTTTATATATGCCATGAAAATTGTAATATGAGGTTCTTTGGCAATTATTTCAAAGTTGTTGTTACTCTTAAACATAAATATACTATTTCTCACTTCATTTTACAGATTTTTACACGAAATAATAAATGATTTGGTTTGGTTTGGTTTTATTAACGTTGCAATAGAAGCAACACGAAGACTACTGGAAGAGTACCCAAGGAAACAGAGCTCACCCATAGGGCTTAGAGCTACAAACCAGACCTCCAGGAGGCAATCACCCCACACACAACATTTATTGACAAAGGTACTTAAAATATGACATAATTTAAATTAAATCAAAATTAAATAAAATTTGCAATGTATTTACAATACAGAAACTGGACAACAAATGAATTCAATAAAAAATAACTAACAGCAGAAATTTTCTTGCAGAAATAAGATGCATAACAGCCTAAACAGCACGATACAAAAGCATTCACAAACTCGTGAACAAAAATGGAATGTTAGGCTAAAATATGAACAGATACACAAGGTATACATTTATAGCTACATAATAATAAAGGAAAATTAAAATATTAAAAAAATTAATAAAATTCTTATGCAACTGAGAAATCTGTTGGGTAATTTTACGAACCGTAAGAATACAGGATTTAAGCTTGAAATACAAGTAAGGATTTCCACACACGGACTTCAGCCAAATAGGTTTCACTTCAACAACAGGACATTTTAAATGAAAATCTCTGATAAAAGGGCAAGAGAAAACGTTGCCAGCAGCATCTCCAACAGAGCCGCAGAAACATAAATTTGTATTTTTTAAATTAAAATGATTTAAATAAGAAATGAAGGGACCATGACCAATTAAGGAGCGAGTAACAAAACTGGAATTTGCATAAAAACTCGGATTTGGGTCAAGGGATACAGGATTGAACCCGAATACTAGTATTACAAGTTGACCAACAGACCTCCCTGCCAGAAGGAACCCTGTTTTTTTAAAAAAAATCATAACTATTTGAGACCGAGGGGTAGGGATATTCATTCTCCCACCATAAGTGACAGCGAGCTTTGCAAAGGAATCTGTGATTTCGTTATAATATTCTATGACGTGGGCCCGAACGCAGTGTAAGTTGTATAAATCAGAATAAGTTGCTAGTTTTTCTTTAATGGTATTAATGAAAGACGATTTATTTCTGGTACTCTGTAGTAGCAATATCAATGATAAATTGTCCCTTCGGAGGCTATTGGTAGAGTACCCAAGGGGACCGAGCTCACCCAAAGGGTTTAGAGCTGCAAACCGGACCCCCGGGAAACAATCACCCCCGCACTCAGCATTTATTAATGCTGAGTGCGGGGGTGCGGAGGCTATTGGTGACGGACTTCATAATTTTGAATCTCGGTCACGTGACGAGGATGATTCTTTGATCGCAGCGCCCTCTCCTAACTTCCACATCACGCCAACGGGAGGACTTTGAGCTTCGGCAGATTTAATGTACATCAGATATGGCTACACGGTGGGTCTTATGTGGCATCAAGGCACAAACCCACGAATCAACGAAAACCGTCCCCGCGAGTTCGAGACCATGACCACAAACCTTCGTGGTCACGAAACAATAAATGAAAAACACACAAATATATATACATATACATATATTATTATTATTATTTCACTTGAATGAGTGGTAACGGATACCACACAGGAAACTGAAGTGATAAGAACTACCGCGTGCGGGATAAATGACCGACGCAAGCGTGACGAACACGTGAGATTATTGAAAATTGATTGAGCACAATAGATGGTTTTCGTGTTTATTCCTCATTTTTGTGTTTAATATTATCTAATTGCTTTTCCATCTTATTTTGTCCTGTTTTTTTACTATACATTTACAGTTCATAATAAAACTCTTAATTCAATTAGTAGCTCATCATATCCATATATTATGTGTGTGTGTGTGTGTGTATTCTGGTGGTCATTTGATGACATTATTAATTATCTGTTAATTATGGTAAAACTCGGCTTTTTTAATAGTCCGTAGCTTGTTACAGTATTATATTCCCTTTTTTTCTCTTTTTACTTTTCTTCAATTCTTAGATGCTTCATTTTTTTTTAATTCCTTCATTACATGGTAGACAATGTTTTTTTTTTTTTTTAATTCATATTATTTTTCGTTTACTTTACATGCATTTTGATATTTATCTATAGTAAATAATGATTTTCACATTTTTGGTTTACTGTGAATTATTATTTTTATTATTTTTTTTTATTTGCAATGAGTCCTAATTTAGTACTCCATGATTTCAAAATAATCAGAACCAAAGCTTTAAGCAACTGTCTGCTATTAGGCGGAAATCGTACAAATAATTTACTTTGAGTCCTCAAAGTAATTTTTTTTAAAATTTCTTCTAAGAATTGGCTCTTCTTTTCCCAAGGTCGAAATTTAAGATACTAGAATTGGTGATCATATGAAGCACTTGACAATAATATTCTACAGAGTTGATTTGAACCATAGGCTCCCAAAACGGTCCAGGTGGACCCCCAATGGTCCATAGGAGACCACACGGGTGTCCACATAGACGTGAAAAGAAAACAGGGGTTCACAAGTTGTAAGTGGGGGTCCACGAAAAATTTTCTGGTTTTCATAATAAAGAACAAAAATTTTGGCTTGGATTTACCTATCAACATAGGCAGGTAGCATCATTCACTAGATAGGTATTCAAAAATATTCGAGACTCAGTTCAAACACAGAATTGAATAGAACAATAGATAATAGTACAAGTGTACACCACATGTCGAGACTTGCAAAGTGCTGCCCGTGCGCCCGCTTGTACGGGATGCTTGTGTAGAGCTGCAAAAGGATGAAATGCGACCCTTTTTTTTACGAAAAATTTTTGATAGCGTTTCCCTCGTCATATCTTGTCGAAGGAAGTTTTAGTGCCGTTTCCAACCTGTTAACAAAAAAAGGAACAGATTGAACATCACAGAAAGGGGAGATTTGAGATTACTTCTTACAAAACTGAAGCCAAATATTGATAATTTGCTGTCAATTCATCAAGTACATCCGTCTCATTAAAAGTATGACTATTTTTTATAATTGATTTACATTTCATTGTTGATTTTTTGTCAATTGTTGATTGTTTGTAATAATAAATGTTTATAATTTTGTATAACCCCAAGTATTATTTTAATAAATAGGACACAAGAAAATGTGCTACTTTTTTCTTCTTCTTAACAGCCCCAATTTAGGGAGATATTTTTTAGGAGTTTTGGGAATACAGTAGAAATGTAGCAGCAGGGGGTCTACCGAAAATGGTAAAATTTTGAAAGTAGTCCACGAGGAAAAAAAAGTTTGGGAACTTCTAATTTGAACTTTAAACCATGTATTCTTTACTCTTACATAATACGTAATAATTTCAGTGATATAAAGAATAAATTCGATTTTTTAGTTGCAATTCTTTTAACCGACGATTTGAAAATCCTCATCTCCACAATGAATTAAATATGATTATTTACCTGTTATAATTTTAATTATTCCAAAGTTCCGCTATCATTTCATTTCCTTTTTGGCGACATTTTTCATAGTTATACAATTGTATTATTCATATGAAAATTACGGAATTGAAATATTTTTTGATCAATTTATAACTTCAAGGATAATTATGAATGTATTTAAAATAAAATATACAATTAATTATTATCTTTGAAATGAATAGTATAGAATCCAATTAACAATCCTGATCGCACCTCAAAAATTTTAAAAAAATTGTTCAAAAATTTGTTAAGTTTTATATATGGTAAAATAAGCTGTTACAGGTTCCTTTACTGAACTTTTAATTTTAATGCGAGGAGTTTCTCTATATATTTTTAAAAGAAACACCATTTAAAAGTTTTTTAACGTTTACAATAGGTTAGTCATTACAAATTTCTTTATTAAACTCTAATTCGAAAACACGCAATGAATTTCCAAAAATTGTATAACTATTCATTCTTTCAAACTTACCTTTCTGCTGGGTAATCATCCTTTCTATAGTTTATAAGTGTTCCGTATTCTTAGTTACAATTTGCTTCCATGAAAACTTTAAATCGAAATTTGAGTTTTATATGGATTTTAATGCTGAAAATTTCTCTCTTAAATTTTTAATTTATAAAAATAAGCATATTAGGTATATACTCTACAACTACCATACATAACCGTACTAGCTATACTCTATAACTATAAGGGTTTTTGATAAATAAAAAAATTTTCGTATATTCATTTTCAGAAAATTATTTTGAATTAATTAATTATTTTTAAATTGATTTAAATTTATCTAAAATTCGTTTTTTAGTTTATTACACTAATATGGGCTTTAACCATTTCACGACAAAGGAAATTTATAACCTAATTTAATTATAACCTTATCTGCTATTTTTATAAACAGATTGTCAAAATTGAACTTATACAGAATGCAATTACAGTTATTTTACAGTTATACAATTTATTTTTCTAACAGGGAACGTAAAAAAAAAAGATCAAATCAGTTGGCACCGATGATTAGACATTCGTGAGTTGTATTTTGTTATTATTTCAGTTTATTGTATCGTATTGTAATATAATTACTGTGTGTTTCTTGCATGTTCTATGTCATTTGGTAAGGATAATTTTGTACAATAATAAAGTACACTTGAATAAATGAAAACAAACGCCTAATAATTACAAATAATTATATGGAAAAAATAATATTCCCATAAAATTATAAAAAAAAACTACGCATTGTTATTTATTTTTCTTATGATTATTATTTATTTTGCATCTAAAAAACTAAATTAAACAGTTTCATACTAATCTTGACTCTTAGCAACCTTATGGTCCTGTAAGAGTTAACTTAAACATCATTTATGCATATTCTTCCCTAATTTCATCACCTTATAAAATATTATGAAGTTACGAATATCTACTAAGGAAAAAAGTGAGAAAGATACTTTTTTTTTAATTCTACTGTTATTTTTAGAGTGTTACCTAATATTTTTATCATCTGAAACAAATACCTTTCTTTAAAAATATTTTGACATCGTTTGTAGTCTTCTTTTTCACTATATTTTAACTCTTGAGTTTTTACATTTCTGTTTCGCTGATTGCTTAGAACTAAACACGCCATCCATTCTACGTAATTCATTTTATCATTAAATGAGATATTCAAAAGAGGGTGGGCAAATGTAATTGTACAAGAAGAAAGAAATGTTTTATTTTAAAATTACTAATTTTAATCTTTCTTTATAAATATACGACGAAACATGGAATGTTCTTTGTCTCATCTGAATTCTCCATCTGACTCAGATTGCTAACATTAAAAGAAAATAGCTTCTAGGAGCTATACGTAATGAAAACCCAAGAAATAAAAGAAAGCGAAAAAGATAGAGAAGAAAAATAATGATTTACATAAATATGGAAATGAGTTGTTGATTCAAAACAACAATAAGATTTCCATTTGCGTTAGATGTGTATCGTTTCACTCTTATTTGAAACGATAAGGTACATAAATGAGCAAATTATTTTTTTTTCTTAGGTTTCAACCTTCACTTGGATTCTAATGTATGCTTTTGGTTCGAATTGTGATAACTGAAAAATAAAAAAAAAAGTTTAAGATGGATTTTTTTAAAAAAAACAGTTTCGAGCATCTTAGTTTTAGATCGATAAATGACATTTTTTTCTAAAAATTTAAACATGATCAAAAAACAAATTTTTTCAAATTTGAATAAAAAGAATAATTTGTCATTTTGACAATATATCATGTTCACTTTAATAATTTTTAAAGAAAATTCTTTATCATTAAATGGGATTGATTGATTATGAACGAGATGTAAAAATATCTGCAAAAGCATTTATCGTCCTAGTAGATAACCATGATAAAATAATTTTCCAACGCGAAAATGACCTGTTTTCAAAATGAAATCATTTTTATTAAAGATTAAATCTTCTTTTACATTCAAAGATAAGTATTTTTATGAATTCTATGAAAATTACAAATGTCACTGCAAATTTTTACTGAATTTATGAATAATAAGCAAAATAAATAGTAATGACTATCCTTAATCGTTCAGCTCTTTCGCCATATGTCAATCTTATATATTAGTCAAAAACTGATGAATTCAAGTTGAAAAATACGCAAGAGAGAATGAAAACACTTTATTAATAATCATTGGAAAATAAATGAAGCCTCTCTCTCGAATCCCAATTAACTCAACAATTCAAGAACAGGATTTACATATGAAATCTTAGCTTACCAAATCACTCGTTCTAAATTCAACTATTCTCACTATAATTAGCTTCTTAGCTGAATAATTTAACCAGAAATCGCTTCAATCTACGAAAGGAATTGCAATTTTTGCAATATTTGCAATACCTATAAACAATCCATTACCTTCCACCTTCGATTCTATTTCATTTATATATCATTATCTCTATTTCTTCACTTTTATCATCATATAATTTACCTAATTACAAATATTTCGGCTGAGAAGAAGTTGTTATTTTATGTAATTCAATTTACAATATAGTCTTCGAGTTTAGTAAAGAGAAATTAGCAAATAGCACAACGTCACGAAGTGAGGGGGAAATCTATAATTATTCAGGCATTTCCTCATCTGTTTTTATTGTGTGTAGGTAATTCATTTATTTTTTATTGTGAAAGTATTTATTATTCGCTAATATATCCTGGAAGAGCTTATGATAAAGAGGAAGTTAGCACAGGCACGGCGGAGATGATAACGTGTTGTAGTGGATGACCAAATCTGAAAACAAAAACTAGAACGAGATCCATCTAGAACTACTTTAATGCCATAAATATCTCAATTTTTATACAGAATACATTAATCTATTCGAAACTATTACAAATGCAGCAAAAAATAAAATTGGGAAAATATTGAGAGGACCTTTTTCGACATGACCTATTCAATTACTTTCGACATTAAACATTTTTTGTGTTATAAATAAATTATGGTTTTTGTGTTAAATTTAAATGGACGTACCTATGATATGTGTAATATTAAATTAATAGCACAAAATTAAATTGCATTTTTAACAGACTTACGAATTTAATTATTGTAATGTAAAATATTAATTTATACATTAATAATTTACATTACACTAAAGCAACAGCTGAAATATTGAGATATACTAACGAAAGATAATTTTAAAACTAATATTTCGCGTCCCATAATTTTTATTTAAAAATTTAATTAAACCGCTGTAATTTTTATTTAAAACTCTAACTTAGCTAAACTGCTTTAAAAAATAAAAATTATTAGAGGTCTTAACTTAGTGGTAAAAGTGTTTAATCATGAAACAATTTAAACTTCATATAGCTATAGCTTTTGTTAAAATATATTTACTATTGAAATATTGAGGTATACTAATATAGAAGAATTTTAAAATTAATATTTCGCGCCCCATAATTATTAATTAAAAATCTAATTAAACTGCTTTAAAAAATAAAAATTAACAGAGGTCTTAGCCTAGTGGTAAAATTTTTTAATCTTGAAACTATTTAAACTTCATATAGTTATAGCCTTCATTAAAATATATTTACTGTTGAAAGTTTGGTGGTTGAAATTAAAAATTCATTTTCCATTCAAGTGAATTTTAAAAACGTTCAAAATATATGTTTAATTATGAAATAGTTTTATAATGAAGCTCAATCTAGACAGTTGAATTAAATATTAATGCATGACTTTTAAGTACATGGTGAAGCATTTTAAATGTAAATTATTTTAAATGTCAATTTTAATTTAAGACTTCAACAAATGAAAGGAAATTGTGGTGTATGAACGGTTTGTAATTTAAATCATAGTTTTAAAAGAATAAATGCTGTAACAATTAAACGATCATTTTTAATTACGAAATATTCTGTTAACTTTGTTATTAATTTGTAATTACAAGCTTCATATCTAAACTTAAAGTATTTTTTATAGTAAAATTTACTAAACATACTCATGCAACAAGCGTGCTCCTCAAAGATACATTTGTAGTTTAAAAAGAATGATAAGTATGTATGGAAATATTTAAAATGTGGTATTTTGTATTAAAATTATAATTTAAAGTTTATAACTGTTCGAAAACGATTGCATTAATTATTTCATTTATTATAACGCAAATAAAATTGGGATCATTTAATTATCTAATGTTCGTAAATCTGATTAACAATATATATATATATATATATATATATATAACATTAAAACTACGGTTGCGCTTCTTACGCCAGATTTAAGAATGATACACATGAAACTAATAAAAATAATATGAGCATTAAAAAAAATTCCACTTTATCTACATGTTGTTTAATTAAAATAAATGACAAACCATATGCATTTTTAAAAAATTTCATTTTTGGTTAACATGAACATTTCATCACATTCTACAAGACATTATATCTGCAATCACATCATCAATTTGTGTTTCATCTTCATCATCACTCTACTTTGATCCATAAAAAGACAATTATCTTCCATTTCATCTATGCCACATATAGTTTAAGTTAGTGCTTTCATCGTCCACTCATACATTATTAGTAGACTGACGTGATGTATTTGGCATTGTTTAGTAATTTTTTTTCATTTTGTAACTTCAGCGTATTCAAATGTTGTTTAAAATTTCTTTTAAATGATTTATCGATATACACATCTAAAGGCTGAAATAATGGCTGTTATCTGCTTGGAATAACTGCCATCGCTGTGTTACACTTTTCATTAATTTCTTCGTAATATATGTTAGAAAAGATAGGCACATGTCCAGAGTTAAAAGACCATCTGGATTCTCTCAGGCACTAGGACGCTTTTGCTAATCATTTTTAATCCCCAATTGTATACTGTTTTCATTCACCCGTCATTTCTCGTGAACATGAATGAAAACACAATTTAGAAAATTACATTTGAGCATCGTGTTTTTTTAAAAATTAATCTTGAATTTTATTTTTCACCATCCTCTTAGCAGGACAACAATGCGGGGAAGTAAGACTTTTTGTCTTGTAGCTTTTATGAGAACTGTTTTTTTTTTTTTCCTTTCACATCATATTAATTATATTCAGCATATTATATAATTACTGTGAATTCATTTTTCTTCCATTTATTTATAGGGCTTTCACCAACACCACACCTCCTTGCTGTACCACGATTTTAGTTTTCTTTCGCAAACTGAATGACTTTGCATTTCAAATCTGCGCTGTATTTGCTTCGTTTTGCAGGACACATATTTACTACCAAAAGGAACACTAGATCAACTGTATTTCGACTAAATCAAATGCAATTCACTAAAACTTTCAATGTTCTCTTCAAAATCAAGGCTTCAAATGATTCGAGGAAGAGGAAACATCTAACTCCTAACTCCACGAATTCATTCGGATTGGAAATATTTGTTCTGCACCCAATTCTGCTCTCCTTTTCTGGAAAATTTAGAATAATATTCTTGTAAACATGTGATTTGAATATAACACATCGGGGAAGATTCGTTTGACTCACAGATGGCACCACAAATACAAAATGAATATTTTTCAGTAAGTATTAACCTTCAAAAGGTTGATGTAAAAATTTTATGACGATCTGACATTTGGTTCAAAAGTTTCAGAGGTTTTTGGAAAAACAATTTTTTTTATTTTCAAAACAATGGGGAAAACAGAATTTCGTTAGTTGATAAAACACTACTTTTTGCAGGGAAAAAACACCGTTGAAGCGAAATCGTTTCTTGATAAGTGTTATATGGACTCGGCACCAGAAAAATCATTCATTATTGACTGGTTTGCTGAATTTAAACGTGGTCGTTCAACCATCGATGATGCGCTACGGCTTCTTCCACCAAAAGAGGTGATAATAACGGAAAACATTTAAAAAACTCTAAAATTCGTTTTGACAAAGCGTTAAGTGAAATTGTAAGAGATAGCTTCCACTATAAATATATCAAAGAAACGTGTGAGATTTATTTTGCATGAACATTTGCCTGTAAGAAACCTATTTTCAAAGTGGGTGCCGTGTGTGCAAACAGTATACCAAAAACAACAAAGAGTCGATAATTCTGAGCGTTGTTTGAAGTTGTTTCGTTGAAATAAAAAGATTTTTGCGTCGATACGTAATGATGGACAAAACTTGGATCCACCATTACACGTCAGAGTCAAATCGACAGGCAGCTGAGTGGATAGCAGCCGGTGAACCTCGCCCAAAGCGGCAAAAAGAGCAACAGAGAGCTGGCAAATTTATGACATCCGTATTTTAGTATGCGTACAGTATTTTGTTAATCGATTATCTAGAAATAAGTAAGACAGTCAATAGCGATCGTTATCTGGCACAAATGGATCGACTGAACGAGGAAATTTCGAAGAAACAGCCTCATATGCAAAGAAAGTAAGTGTTCTTTCAACAAGACAATGCACCGTGTGCAAAGTATTTGGCTACTATGGCAAAATTGTCCAAATTTCACTTCGAATCGCTTTCGCACCTACCCTATTCTCCAGATTTGGCCCCAGCAAATATTATCAGTACGCAAACCTATAAAAAGTGATCCCTGGAAAGAGATTTGGTTCGAAAGAGGAGGTAATCGCCGAAAGAATCTCCTATTTTGAGGCCGAAGATAAATCGTTCTTCAAGAAAGGTATCAAAATGTCAGAGTAGCGCTAGAATAATTGTATCACTCTTGAGGGAGACTATGTTAATGAATAAAATCAAATTTGACTGATATCGTTGTGTTTTCTTCGTTACACAGGGAACTTTTCGGCCGATGTGTTAACTCACCTTGTTTGCAGAATTTACTCCGTAAATTATTCCCTTCATATATATATATATATATATATATATATATATATATAGTTCCCCTTATTGCTTGTGATTTCAGTAAAACATTATGTGAAATCCTGGGAAAATACTTCGAGTGAATAACTTCAAATATCAGAGGATCATACATGTACATTTCAGGTTTCTTCGTAAAGAAAAGTGTACGCTGTATACGCGGTGTATATATATATATTCTTACATACATCCTAAGATATATATATAGAGATTATTTATACATCCTAATATATATATAGATTATTTATACAACCTAATATATATATAGATTTTATATACATCCTAATATACTTTATCTTTGAAGTAAGCCATTTCTATTTTTCACACGACGCTAATCCAAGCGAACGGGGAGGTCATCTAGTGGGAAAGCCGCTACTGATAATGCGATCGTCCGTAAAAGGACATCACAGCCATTGCTAAACCTAACTTGCAATGTGATGGGTGTCACCGTGAATTGTAATGCTGAGATATCCACGTTGCTGCAGTTCTGGGATGACCACTCCTCGGATATTCCGATAGCGTTCTATTGCTGTGGAACAAGTTTTTGACTCTGTCGGGACAATTCCATCAAAGAAAAATCGCCCGATTACATAGATCACAGAGATACTGTTCCTTGCAGTAACAAGCGGACAGTGCTGGTATATTAATCTATTAGTCTTGGAGGAGAATTTCACTAGACCACATGCAGAAATTATGTGTTTACAGTTCCGCAAGTGATAAATGAATTTTACTGATTTGTGGAAATGTTCCGCAGCCAATTCTGCTGTACCTCCATCCGCGCCAAGAACAGATTGGAATCGTCAGTTTTTACTCTTGTAAGCAATTCATTTGATATGAACAGGTATCGTGTCTTATTCACATTTACCTAGGTACCGTTGTATTTAACA
>BMAW01040235.1:0-37663 GCA_019974015.1 Nephila pilipes | reverse complement strand
AAAAGGATGCACGTGAAAGACGCAGGCATAATTTTAGGTGAATGATAACAAAAAATTAAAGAAATATATGTACAAACAATCCATGAAACTTTAAAAAGACTTGTATTTAACAGACCCCCCAGAAATAAATTAAAAAATTTCCTCATCTCAAATCTCAGGAATGCTCACAAAAATCATTTTTCAGAAAATCTCTTTACTAATGCTTTTACAACTTTTATGTTTTTGTCTTGGTAGCGAATGGGCCAAGGTTTTGACTCTTGACTGTCTTGTTTCATACATTTATGTATTTCAAATAACTAATAGAATCGGCCTATGTCCTGTTTTAGTAAGGGAATGCATCGCTACAACTCTCGAACATCCACTGTCCTCCTCATCAGAGCGCAAATAGAAATTTGGAAATGGTTGCTCAGTTCAAATGTCGTTCTAGTCAGACACCAGAGTTAAAGGGTCATCCGTTAAAATCGATCTTACTTTAGATTATGACGTTAATAATCAATTTATCTATCATATGTTTTTTATAAAACTTTAAAGTACAGAGGATAAGAAAGTTTAGAAAATTTATTGCGTCCTTATGAAATAAAGTCCAGTAGCAGTGAAAGCATAATTTGTGAGACATTTTAATCTCATCTACAATTAACTAAACAAATTTACAAAGTCATCAGAGAAGCAAAATTGCTCTGAGGTAGTGTATATGGTGACAGATGTATAGAATTTCCCTAGAGTAGCGTGCATATCAGGCATGAGAAGTGATCGAGAGAGCTGATTCGGAAGGTTGGACGCACTTTAGCGCCGTTTGCTTGAATGTAGATCAAACTCAGACTGAAAAGCCCTCAGACATGCGATCAGAAACTGTCATCATAAATGGACGCCTACGTTGTTTTGGAAATGGAGTGGTTGCACACTTACGGACGCTATTAAGAACGGACATTCGGTACACTTGAGTTAATCAAGAATCAACACAAATATTGGAAAATCTAATTGACATTTATAGAGCGCATTACAGCAATTTTTTAACTTTGTGGCGAATAACGGACTCTATTTGAACCCTGGATTCAAGACCATGAATGGAAAGGAACTTAAATTAGAACTTATTTTTTTGAAGTATCTCGAAAATTTTAATAAAGTTATAGATTATAGATACCTTGATAAACTTCACTTTGTCACTACATACGCAGAATTAAATTTTTAATTTAAAAATATTAGAAAATTAAACGTGTCTGAATGACGATTCTTACATTTTAGTAGTCAGTCTGTGAGAACTATATATGTTCAATAGTTAGTTTTTATTAACGTCGCCTAGAAGCTAACTAGTGTGGGCTATTGGCGACGGACTGCTAATTTCAGAACCACGGTCAAGTGAAGAGGACGACACCCGAGCTCTACACCTCTCCTCTAACATCCCACCACCCAATGAGGGACTTTGATTGCGAACAGATTTAATGCATCAGCCCCGGCTACACGGCGGGGTCTTGGTAACGGAAGCATACCAAATTTATCAAGAATAATTTAAGTTTATGCATTTTTTTTACTGAATTCTCTACAGGTATACAAGAACAGTTTCATTTATATATCACACAAATTTTAGTCCAAATTTGATTCGAACTTCGCTACAATTGTTTTTTGAATTTTTTTCACCAAATGCCTTTTATTTATGGTATGTTTATATTACATTCCTTTACAGTTCACCTAGTTGAAAATTTTATTTTTCTTATCACCTTAAAACTGCATTTTATAAAATAAGAGTTGAAACTCAAACTTTCTTAATTTCATTTCCTGAGAAACAAACGATAAACGGTTGTTCAGTTTCCGGGTTATTTACATATAACTTAATTGACACGGTTGTTTATTTTAAATATTTTTATGCTTTCTTCAAATGGGTGCGTGCATTTTTCGTTTAAAACTTAATTCTATCTGGTTATTAAATAACACAAACGTAAACATTTTTATTGTAGTCAGTTTATGTTTAATATTTTATAATAATATAATACTATAGATACTTGCCTTCAAAATATTGATGAAAACAAGTTGCATTAATTGACAGTAAATAAAATAACCTCGCTCTATCATTCACGCAGCTTGGAACTAATGGATCTTAATATGAGTCAATGACAAGCAACCGATTTTAACTTCTAATGGACCTATCCTCTCATGAATACATATGACAAAAGTTATCGAACATTAGCCGTCATGTCTCATTCTGCAGCTTTTAGCAGGGCGTCTACGAAAAGACAAGTTAGTCATTTGGAATTGAATGCTGGGCATTTTCGAATCTCTCCTAAGAAAATTGCATTGCCCTATTAGTTCGCTGTTTGCACCACTGTATGTCGTTGTCTAGTGAGGCTTTCCAACTAATGGGCCATTGCCAGATCCGTAAACACGATTAGAGGAGAGAGAAAGATCGTTTTATAGGAGAAAAGCGATGAAATTCAGTTCCTGATGATCACGAGATTTAATGATGTGTGTCGTGCGACGACTGTTTCGTTCGGATCAAATGTAGTTTTCCATACACAATATGCTTCCCAACGCTAATCACTGAATCAGCAAAAATCTCAGAAGAAATGCATTGCACTAGATATCGTCAAGAATTATATGTATTGTAGGATCGGATTTTTTAGATAAAGAATTTTTTTTAATTTAATGTAATTCATAAGTAATGATGCAGATACCAACACAGTATGGTCTTGCGCCTATAAAAATTGCTAATACTATTCATTAATATAAAATATTCTTGATTTCAGTTTGAAACTGAAGATTTTCATTCACGAATTAGATATGCTTTCTTCAAGCATTCTTTTGTAGAAACTTTTTTGAATTCGTAAATTCAAAAAAGAGCAGAAACTACAGATTCTTAAGTTTTTTAACTAATTTTATTGGGACGAAATTCACATAAAAGCAAATGTTTTATAAAGCAAAATATGGAGCTACTATAAAAATCAAAAGATATCAAACACCTAAAAACAGAATGACATAGAGGAAATCAAAAAAAGTTATGTAGGAAAAGAAAAACGAAATCATTAGTTAAAAAAAAGGAAGTACAATCCAAAATTTAAGCAAACCAGATTAAAAATTATAAAAAAACTTACATAGAAATATACCTTGAAACAGCAAAATTTTAATATAAACCTATAAATACTATGTTTATGTAAAAATTTTGCTTAAACATTTTAAAACAAAATATAGCAATGCCGCCTATCACAGAAAAAGAATACTTTCTTACACTACTTTATTCTTATTTTAAAAGCTTTCATCTAATAAAATAAAGGGAGGATATAAAAATAATAAACAAAATAAAAGAAAAATTTAATTTAAAATACAAATATAAATTTTAAAAAAATATATACTTTTTAAACGAAAAAACATGAAAATTATTAATCAATAAATTTTAAATTTCTGTTAATAAAATTCAAAAAAAAAATTCATTCAAGCCCATTCTCTTAAGCTTATCCGTATTAAAGTAAATCTCTCCAATCGCTTAAAAATAATTCTTACATTATGTGAAATTTGATACTAATTTAAGTTTCTAAAAATAATTTTGCTTAAAAACTTCTGAAATACGAGAACTTACGGAATTCTGAAGGAGAATAAGTCTCTTTTATCATAAATATTACATAAATTTTATTAGTTTCTAATTTTAAAATAATACCGAAATGTTCCGCTTCATTTATATGCATACGCACACAAATACACACACACACACACACATATATATATATATATATATATACAAGGGATGTACCAAAAATAATTTTCGTAATTCTTTTGAAGAAGATGGTACACCGAGAGAAACAAAAATTCAAAATTGCAGACAGATGTCTACAGACAGATGATATGAATGAGCATGTTGGACAGATGCGTCCGTCCTCCATGAACTCCTACAGACCGTGTATGGTGAATAGGTCCTGTCTCCTCAAAATATTGTACACTGGTATTGCTTGCTCAGTGAAGAAAGTCAGAATGTAGATGAGGAGGTTCGAAGTGGGCATTCCTTCCCATCTGCGAATGAAAACAGCATTACTAGAGTACATGACAAGGTGTTAGTGGATAGGCTCATAATGGAGTCAGATGTGGAGTCCATATTGCGTATTGGTCGTGCTCAATTCAATCCAAAGCAATGCTGAGGTGGAGTAGGCTCTGGGACAATTCCTTGCATCGCAGAGCATCGAGTGTTACTTGAGTGGTTTGTTCAAACTGCTTACAAGCAACGACGAATGTCTCAATATGAGTTGCGATTATGTCAAAAAATAGTGCAAAGATTATAGTTTATGATGATAAGGTTTATTTATTTATTTTAGCAGTAATATTTCCATGTGAAAAAAAATTACGAAATTTTCCTTGTATTGTTTTGTACGGACCTGACCACGAATAGTATGCAGTTTGCATGCTACGTCTGACACTGTTATGCGCCTTTCCGCTATTACCATGTCCTGTACTCGAGCAATGTTGTTTTCATTCGCGCATGTGAGACGCCCACTTCAATCTTCATCCTCCAATTCTGTCTTCCTACTCTGAACATGATACACCATCGTCCAACCATTTGACGATACAGGACCTGTAGGCGTCTATGGAAGCATTCACCATACACGGTCTGTAGGCGTCGACGGATGACTTGTTCCTCTTGCTCCCGCATACCGGAAAACAGAACGCACCTCCATTGCCGACCACGTTGCCAGTCACGGGTTGGGGAAGCTGGTCTGAATATACACTCTTTTCTTCATCGTTCTGTGCATGGATCATTCCTTCTCACCTGACGTTACTTCCGTCTATGAACCAGTAATGAGAGGGGGGTGGTACTCTTATGCCGATTGTTTCTTTTGTCTCGTGTATCATGTGCTCTTTGAAAAAAAGACGAAACCTCTTTCGGAACACCCCTCGTACTAAGAATAAAATACTAATCTTTTGTAAAATTAAATGTCTTGAGTAAAGCCAATGTAATGTTACAAATTCACACTTTTTGGGTGGAACTTTCCGAACTGAAGAAGTAATTTTAAAATGACGTGTATGATTCAAAATACTTCAGGCATACAGCGTTAAAAGTGATATTGGATCAATATGTTTAAAAAAGTCAGTGGATAAACACAATGCTATCACGTAAGGAGAATTTCTTTAAGAAGCGTTAATTGTAAGATTTATTTTCTTTCCCTTTACTCAGATTTTTTTTACTCTAAAGTAAAGGATCTCTTAATACTTCTTACACATCTAACGTATACTAACTTCTTTGAGAAATGAAAACAACTTTTTGATCTACTTTTAATCAATATCATATAAACAACAGTTATTTATGGCATCGATATTTTTTCTTTATGCGCTTAATTTATTTCCTTTCCTACAAATACTGTTCGCTTTCATCGCTATTTTTTGTAGATATTATTGAAAAATTATAATATCATTATCTAGCTTCATTCAAGAGTAAAATCAATAGTTTTTATTGCGATAAAAGAAAAATCATCAAACAAATCGACAGGAAGTTTATTCCTCGATGTTTTTCAGCTTTATTAAACTTATTGATATTTAACCAGAATAATAAAATATATGAAGGCTATTTTTTCCAAGGTCCAATACGTCTCGATATGAAAACCACAATGAAAATCAAAACTGTTTTACCTTGAACACTTAGATACACCTTCAAGCTACTTCTCAACAAAGTATTCGCTCTGACTAAGACATTTGTCGTAGTGTGGTACCAACTTTAAAATATCTTCGTTCTAGAAGGCAACAACTTGAGTTTTCAGCCAATTCTCGACACTGGTTGGCGAGAAATACTATTCCTATTCGCCTCTTGTGCCATTGCTAAACTCAATATACTAACACTAAGAGTCAGTAAGTCATTCAAGAAGACATTACACAGGTTTATTATGTTTATTTGACAACTTACTACTATAACGACAAATGTATATCGTTTCTGCCAAAATATCGACCTAGATATATTCACTTGTGCCAATAATATCAAATTAAAGGAGTCTTACCAACGTAGCAGAGTTGAGGCTGTCTCGACTTCCAGGCTACACTATGCCGCCGATAATTCGTAGCAATTCTCGACCCCGTCTTTGAATAAGAATAACAGTTAAAAGCTAAAGTCACTCCACCTCTATTGCGTGTCTCACGCTTAGCTTATATAATTCTTTTCTCCCTCGCTTCACTTTATTTCTACCTGTCTGTAATTTAAATATTCACCTTTCATTTTTGGTTGGGGAAAAGTTGCTTAGAAAAAGCAATTAATCTTAATTTCAAGTCCCCGAGGTTAGTGAAGAAAACCACAAATAACCCGTCGTCACTTGGTCTACAACTCGTAGTATGAACCGAACTTTGGCTTTTCTAGCCAGAATTTCTTGCACGCAAAGAGAAGAAGAAGGACATCATAAGAAGCCATGTCCGGGATGTGTAATGGGTGATCAATACGTCCGACGCTGAAGGAGCATCTTTGTAGTAGCTGCAACGTACGGCCGTGAATTGCCGCTCATGAACGCTTTTCCGCATACATTCATTTGTCGATGAATTTCGGTTGTATTGCATCCCTCAGCAGGCAAACATCAAATGAAACGCACTTCTTACTTGGCGGGAGAATCTGTTGTTCGAGACACGTTTACGTGCTAAATGCGTGCTAAGAACTGACAACTGCGATTTGACAAGTGTGTTCGACGGGCATTCTAGAAACACTTCACAACGCGTCTGTCCACAGCGTAGTCGCAATTTCACTAGAGATTTCCTTTCGTGACCAATCGGACCTTGAAATAATTTGAGATAAAAACCAACGTTTTTATATGGTGGTAAAGTTTATTAAAGAAAATTATTGAAATATTAGTTAAAACTGGTCGGAAATATCTAAATTTTGCATTGTTCGGCAAGTAAGAACGGTTCCCAAAATTTCAGAGCTCTAACTTGATGGGAAGTTGGTTAAATTAACGATCGAAAATTTGATGACACACTGATACACACACAGACAGACACATTTCAAGTGAAATACATAAAAACGTAAAAACTGACTAAAATTAATTAATTCATCCGGTAAATTAATGTTTGGAATGCAGTTTAACCCAACCACTCTTGGCGACAAGAATTATTTGGCAGTATTTTGCCAAATGTGGCTACACTGGTCTGTTTTACGGACTTAACGTTCAGCCAAACAAAAAAATCGCCAAGTTTGGTGCCAATTTTTGAAATCGCGCCAAGTGGTTGGGCTAACCTGCATTATTAAAGAAAATATTAGTTAAAACTTGTCGCAAATGTCTAATTATTGCATTGTTATGCGAGTGAGAATGGTTCCCAAAGTGTCACAGCTCTAGCTTGTTGGAAAGTAGGTTAAATTAACGATCGAAAATTTGATGACACACACACCAAGTGAAATACATAAAAACATCTTAAAATAGCACATGTATTCAAAGAAAAGAAAAAAGCAATAGAGTCTTTTTATTCATAAAGCTGTGAAGCCACTTCTAAAAAAGTCAGAATTTTTGCAGTCTGCTTCATTGGTAACATAATATAAATTTCTGCATAGAAACTCAAATCTCCTTTCACTTCATCGAGTTTCTTCAGATTCAGCTTCCCGATACACATAAAAATAAAACCTCTAAATATTTGCCGACTAATAAATCTTCCTTTCTTTTTTGTATTTTCCCTTAGTTTTTTGCTTTGAAATCTCATTTTACATTTTCAGTGGAAATGAAAATGAAGATATATAAAGTTGTAAATATAATGGAGTTTTATATTAAATTTTGAAGCGTAACATTAAATTACTTTTTGGTATATTTTATGCCATATGGTTTGAATTTCATATAATTCTAGAAATATATTTTTTAAGAGTGATTTTTCCATTATACACGTAATCGGAGTTATACATATATTCATAAATACAACATAAATTTCTTCGATAACGATTTAACTGAAGTCTCTTAAAATATAATGTTCCGCAAACATCAAATTTTATTCCAAAATAGTTTTACAGGGATTACATATTCTTAACATATGAGTTCCAATAATGTTGTACAATTTTGTTATTTTTCCAATAATGTGAAAGATAAAATGCTCACAATGCTTAGAATTTCGTGGAAATAAGAATTATTATATTCCAAAGGAGCAAATTATTATATTTGATTACATTTTGATGGTAAATTTATTAAATAGAAAAATAAAAGAAACTTTTTAGAATGTGAAAGCTATTGAAAAGACATATTCAATAAAATTCAGGAAAATGCTTTGAACACACTTAGTAATAGAAAAAACTAGAGGTGTTTTATGCAGTTATTAATGTATTTTATTATCACTGTAAGCAAATAGTTACATTTATGTTAAACAAAATGTTGTGCAACTAAAATAATTTTTAAATTTTACTTTAAGATATCGTGAATACGATAGAAAGCGTTAGTTAAAAATCCTTCGAAATTATTAAATACAGATAACAAAATGTATGATAACGTATACATTCAAATAATCTTAACTACATCCCCTGCATCAAATATTTATAAAAAGACGTCTAAACAGTTTCAAAATCTTTCTTATACAAATAACCTAAAAATATTTTAAAAAACGTTTTAAGACTTGAAATCTAATAAAGAATTATAAACGTTACTTTATTTGATCTTAAAATAAAATATACATATTTAATAATTAAAATATTTTCCCTTTCTTTCCTCCTCCCATCTTTCCCAAAAATGCTATCTTAATTTTTTTTTTAGATCTAACACTTTTCTTGCGGATATTCTTTGAATATCAACATACAAAAAAAGGAAACAATTTTCCTCGGAACATAAGATTTTCCTTGATTAATGTTCTTTCGCAAAGAAAGGAGTAAACTAGATAGGAATTCAATACGAATGAAAAACATTTTAATTGGATCACAACTGAAACAGAATTACTCACAAGGTTTTGCCAAAAAACAGCATTATCATTTAAACACATATATGCCGGAGGATAGCTTTTGTGCTACTTATTATTTTGCACACGAGTCAAAGAAAAATGATCAATATAGATTGAGCCAATCAAGAAAGTCTGCCAAATAATTACGACTAAAATGAAATACGGAGGTAACGACAACTCCTGGTTATCTTTCTTAATAACATTTTAATGAAAAAGGTATTATAATTTATAAAATAAATTGCAGGATATTGATTATATTTCTTACAGTCGCATCACGCCTCGAAGTAAAATATCAAATATGTTTTAGTTAATGATTTCAATTTGTTTATATTATATTTTTTAAACTGGGATATATTCAAATACTAGCTGATACACGTCCGCTTCGCTGGACAGACGATAATATAATATTTTGGAACCAATACGTAAGATATCAAAAAAAATTTCAATTTTTAAGGCTTTAGGCTTTAATGATAATCTAAATTTAAAATTTTAAGAAATTGATTGTCTATAATAATGGCTATCCTCGACATTCGAATATATGAGAAAAATAAAAAAAAATTAGTAAAAAGTCACCACATATATATATAATACGGATAAAATTCATTCCACCTTATACATGTTACACCAAGTAATGCCAAAGATGCAACCTTTTGTCAGAAGATTCTTCATGTGCTTTGCTTTCAAATGAAATACCCTCGCAAGTACATCTTGTCTATCATAAGATTTTTGTCCTTGCCTCAAGACATCTTTGATTTCTGACCAATTAGGATTGCAAGTGACTGCAATCCTAAAAAAAAGTCGAGCAAGTCGGGACGTCCAAAATGTCTTACAAATGTCATAGCCTCTTGAGTTCGTTCATGCATGTAGCGAGGTCCTCAGTGAACGAAGATTGTCTTGCATGTGTGCTACTCCGTAAAAAGTCGCCATTTTAGTATTTTTCAAAATCCCACTAAGTTATGGAGCTAAACTGCATTCCAAATTCAGAAACTCAATTTATTCCTAACTCATTTATTTCTTTCGCTAAATATGTACATTTCCTATTTTCGACATGAGCGAACTTTCACATTAAGAGCCCTGTCGCCAAAATCTGGCCAATCCTGTATCAGCTCTTCAATATGAAATTATTTGGTATTTTTCCATTTCGCACGCGCAAATCTCACCAAGTTAACTTAATTGGTGATAATACACAATATACATATAAAAAAATATATTCCGTTTGGCGTCGGTAGTATCATTTTGGCGATAAAGTCGCGAAAATTAACTTACCCGACGGCTAAGAGTAGATGAACGGATGAAAATTACATTTTGGATAAGACTTCCGTAAAATCCGTTCTTAGTGAGCGTCTACATCGCAAAATGAGTAACTATGCTAAATTTCAAGTCAATAGGTTGTATAGTCATTCAGATCTCGTGATGAGTCAGTCAGTGGTATTTCGCTTATATATATATATATAGATGAATGGCCTTTTGGAACAACTAAAATTTCTTAAAACTACATATCTTAATATATGTAAAGTAAATTTAAAAAGTACAATTTACTAATATATCTTAAAACAATTTATCAAAGTTACATTGCATTAATATTAACTTTTTATTAACTTATAATATATAAAACTGATAGTATATGCTTTGTTATAGGAGAATATTAAAATTATTTTTATCAATATAGAATTATTTTTGGCTAATGAATTACATAAATAAATTAGAAATCAAATCATAGTTAAACTAATTGTCAAATTAGAAACATTTGAATGATAATATTATCAAATTTGAAAAATGGTGTTTGGGAATCTAGAATTGTTTTAAGTCCCCAGCCGATTTATCTCTAAGAATACTTTTATATAATTGATCTCTAAACATTAACAAAGATATCAAAAGGCAAAACATAATCATTCGTTGAAAATTTTATAATATTTTGCTGCTTATCCTTCCAGTTATATGAGAGAATCTAAGAGGCTCATTAGTTTATGCTAAACTTTGTAAACAAAGTTGTTTTTCATTCTACTGATTTTATTTTTAGTGACTCTAAATTCATTTCAGTTAGTTGTTTGTGCAAGTTAAAAAGATTCACAATAAAAAAATTACTTTTCTTCATTTAGAAATTGAATACTTCCTTCGAATGAAAACTGGTTTGCATTATTCTATTTTCTAATTCGATTTATCTCCAATTACCACTGCAGCCGTTATGCTAATTTAATTTGCGTTGCAATGACTTTCATATTAGGATAATTTTTAGCTTTGCGAGTTATTACACTTCAACTTTATATTATCTTTTCTATAAACATTACTTAAACTTGCATTTAATTTAATATTAATTAAAATGAATTCTTTTTTTTTTTTACTGCAACTCCACATTTACTTGCCTCACAAATTAAAATTTTCTTAATTTATCTGTTCAAATACAATAATTATTGCATTTTATTTTAAACTTTGTATGAGTTGGGCCCCAGGCAAATGTTGTTGAATATTCATTAGCCTAGTGAATAATAGTTTAACAAATCTATTATACAATGTATATTTTGATATTAATCTCAAGGTCATTGGTCACATTAATCATGTTCTTATTACAAATTGTTGTGAATTCCTTTAAACAATTTTATTGTGTATTATCATGAAAGATTTCTTTATCTTATAAAATGCCCTCAGGGGCTACCTTCTTTATGTAGGTAAGGGCATCCCGATCCCGTGGGCCCCTAGTGATTTTTTTCTTTCCCATGGGGTTTACTGACTTTGGTAAGTATGACTGACTAATCCCTGGGATACCCTAGCAAATGGTTTCTGTTTTCGGACCTTTTTGACAACCCATTTTTATCTTTTCTAATTTTTTGAACTCCTGGATCATAGTTACACATTATTTGGCACAGCATAACGTTATCTGGCTCATGCACCATTAAATTCGACAATCACTCACTCATAATCGTATGAAAATTCATTATGAATGTCAAAGACATTCAAAATTACAAATTGATTTACGAAAAATGGCTATTTTAAAATACCAGGTGTAGGAGAAAAGAGGTTAGTAATATTCTAATTTAACTAAATTTAAAAATTCAAGGCAACACTGATTATAAAGAGGCAATACTTCCTTCTAGAGCCGCATACTTAATCTTTAAAGCACACTTAGTTTCTTTCACGCTTCCCACTATGTTATATACTACGCTGTTTCATATCAAATAATCAACATCGTTTAATATTTAATCTAAATATATTTTCCTGGAATATAAATATTAAATTTTGAAAAAGTAAGTAGATTCTACTTAAGACATGAACGAAGTGATTAATATCACTTTTTTAAAAATTTAATTTTTGAAGCTATCCTAAAGTTTTATTAAACTTGTCGTTCTCAGTTGAAAATCGAACCATTATAGCCTATCGTAAGAATCTCCAAATATCTTTTTGCGTAATAGACAAAAAAATATTTTCTCTTTTATCATTCGGAAGAAATTTCTGATTTCTTAGTTAATGATCTGACTCGGATTTTGCCAAAATTTCCCCTTGCATGAGACATTACGGATAAATTGTCAACACATCTCTTTCAGAGATTCTGTTTGCATTTTTATAATACCAAAAGAAACATGGCCCCATACAAATTGTTATAAGTTGAGTGTCAACAATTCAAAAAATATTTAAAAAATAACGAATCATCTTAAATATTATAAATTTTATTTTCCAAAAAGAAATATACTTTTGTTTCACATATATTATTCACTTGTAATTAACAGTAAGAAATCGTAATCATCCATATACAATAATTTTGGAAAATTAGAAAAAAAAATAAGATGATATATAGCAAATATGACCTAAAAACGCACTTTTCCATTGAAATAATTAATTTTTGCGTAATGATTTTATCGTGGTTTTTTTCTATGGCAGACTTCAATTCAAAAAAATTAGCATAGACGTAACGAACAAATATCTCTAGATGTTCTCCAAAGTATTAAGATTTGTATAGTAGGTTGATCAATCCAACACAAACATGTTGAAGGAGCATCAGCACTGTTCATTGTACTCATGGATGGATGTATTTTCATGTTTGAAATTGCTTTTTTAGACCGGTTAAAACTTCAACAAACAGTAGCAAACCTGACTCCAATGTATAAATTCAGTGTTTGGCGATAACAAAAGAACTGTACGAAAACCTCTTCTTTAAAGACAAATGAGTCCTAAGTTGTAATTCCACTACTGACTTAGAGTACTACTAGCTGAAAGAATAGTGGTTAATTTTACAGATCGTGGTTATAATTATCACATTAGACCTCCAATGTTCTATTTCTTTTTGTCACTGACGATGCTTCAATATCATTTATCACCATAGAATATTTAAATACAAGACCATCCCAAATTTTGTGTTATATGTAGTGGTTTTAAAGCCACGTTTTATCGCAGTGCTATATATTCTCATGTTCTTCTGATTATTGCTTTTTTCGAGACATAAAGGCCTATGTTGCACTGTGAACTTGTCGTTTGAACATATTTTTTCAAAATAGCCAGTCTTTGCACTCTTTTTTTTTTTTCTTCAATTAGTCACTCCTGTCTTCCAAAGCGAGATTTTGCTTCGTGTTTTTATTCTCTTGATTTTTTTTTCCTTAAATACTGCATTTTCATTTATTCAAAATTAATTTCACTTCAGAAATAGATTTGTCTTTTGATTTTAATATCCACAATTCAGTATAAAACAGGTAACCTAAGACAACCAGAATGAATGTATTTAGCAATCGTCATTTCCAGTTTAAACTCTTGGTTGATGTACACTCGTGGACAAAAAAATTAGCGCACCAAGAAATAATTGCGGGATCATAACGAAACTTAGCATGAACGTACATGTCGGGGAGATATGCAAATGAATAGAAATACAGCGTGATTGTACCTTATGTATAGCCGGTAGAGGGCGTTGAACGTCGTTCTCCGTGGAGTATAAAACAGGCAACCAAAGCTTGTTTGAGTGTGCTGAATCGTTTACAAATGTAGAGCTGAGGTAGACATGCCATTTCGCCGTTTTCGAAGACAATATGAGCAGTTGAGAATGGGAAAATCATCGGCATGATGGAAGCTGGATGGTCAGCTAGGCGAGTACCTCGTCAGTTAGGCCGCTCTCATTGTGTTGTGAGGAGGTGTTGGGACCAGTGAATCCGAGAGATGTTATTTACGCGAAGACCAGGCTCATGTAAATGGCATCATGGCGGTCTTCTCGACAGACCAGTCGTCGAGAAGACCGCCGCATCGTAAGAAATGCATGCGTACAGACAACTGCTTCATCGGCCGTCATCTAGGCACAGGTAGCACCTTCACTAGGGCCCCCTGTGTCTTCTTGAACCATATAAAGGCGCCTGACTGAAAGATATTTGGGATCGTAGCGCCCATTACGTGTGCTGCCCTTGACGCCCACCCATCGACCCTCCGTATAGAGTGGTGCCACGCACGAGAAAACTGGACTGCAACGGAATAGAACCAGGTCGTCTTTAGCGTGACAATCGTGTTCGTGTGAGGAACGCCTCAATCCTGCCTTTAATTTACAGCGACACACCGCTCCTACAGCTGGTATGATGGTATTAGGTGCCATTGCCTAAAATACACAGTCACCCCTAGTATAGATCCGTGGCACCATGACAGCCCAGTGGTATGTCCATGACATCCTGCAACCACATGTGTTGCCACTCATGCAACGGCTCCCAGGAGCCCATTTTTAACAAGACAATGCTCGGCAAGGGTGTCACAAGACGGTCTCCGCACTGTTACTACCCTTCCTTGGCCTGCCCGAACCCCAGATTTGTTTCCAATCGAGCATATCAGGGATCATTTGGGATGGCGAGTTGGGTATCCCACGAGTTTAAACGAACTAGAAGCAAAGTTACAAAAAATATGGAACGAAATGTCTCAAGACATCATACAAAACTCGTATGCATCATTGCCAATCGTATCGCATCGTGCATTCGAGCTATAGGGGGTTCAACAGGTTATTAAATCCTCCGTTTTTTTGCCTTTTTCTCTGAAATAAATGATCATTTTTCTTTGATTTTCTAATCATTTACTTATATCAAAGTAGTCATTACGTATGTAAAATTTCATTTCATTTTGACGACTCCTTTTAGGTGCGCTAATTTTTTTTGTCCATGAGTATATTAACTCTTATGCTCTTTCTGTTTATGATATCATTTGCAAAACGTATACATTGCCTATTTATCATACAAGATATGAGCAAGTTTCTAAGCTTTTGGGACACGTAATTTTTAATATTATGGTTTTATGGTAAGTAATTAAATGATACAAAAACAATTTTTAAAAGAAGACAAAATGTCTTTATTTGTTTTCTAAACCGCGCTTTTTGCGTTTCTATTGAGTTAAATGCTTTATCTGAAATCTCGTTAGAAAAAAACTATATCATCTTATCTTTTGACTTGCGGTGTATTAAAAAAATTATTACGATTATTATAAAACCATAATGAACGATATCAGTCTATTGAGCTGTTGTGAAATTTTCATCATCACAAGATATGTTTCAACATATTTTATGCTGGAGATCTCAGAATTTGATATAATAAGATCTGAATTTCTTTGTAAGGAAGGTTAATTTTATAATTGCCAATGAAAATATAGATGATCAGAATTTTATTGATGATAGAAATCTTACGTACGTAGAATGTGTTCATTTAGAGAAGAATCGTAAATATTCATTTTGAAAAAATCATTACCATCACAATTTTTTTCATTTTTAGTCATTAAAAATAATACCATTTACGTTAATATACTAAAGGAATTATGGACATTTTAAAGATTTTGCATCTTTTTAACGGTATTAAATTGAAAGGTATCTTTTTTTTTTTTTAAATTCTACCTTGTATTTCTTCGAATTGATGAATAAATATTATTTGTCATTCCCAATTATTAAAAAATAAACTAACATTTGGATCTAATTCATAATTGAAATTTAAATTAATAGAATCATCGATACAATTATGGAATAAATTCTTAAAATTGCGAAACTACGCGCTACAGAGCAAACACAACGGAAATATTCCATGTACTCATCCATGGTGCTTGACGGCTATTGGACGTTAAAATACAAAGAATAGAAAATATCGAACCCTCCTACCAACAGGGTATCTCCATTAACGGGTACAATGAACGTAAGCTAACTAAAATTAAGTAAAATATTCAACTGATGTGTCAACAGAGAGAGAACGTATGTTGGATGAGACGACATTTCGAATGTTTAGCTGAGAAAATTGCGTTGCTCAATTAGTTCGCTGTTTCAGCCTCTAAGTTTTGCTTTTCTGTAGGCTTTTCGTACTTAATGGACCGTTGCCAAATCTGTAAATAGAACAGAAGGGGAGCAAATAACACCGCTGAAACAGGGAAGGGGGATGAAACTCAATTGTTGAAAGCTGCGTTGAACATTTGGATTGTAAGTTTGCACAGTTCTGATTGTATTCTGGAAAATAAAACCAGGTATAATTTTACATGTCTAATTATATATAATACACTGATACCTCTCCTGACTTGAATATGAAGCCGATTTATTTACGAATGTTCCATTATTTTAGAAGAAAAATTGCATCCCGTGTTAATAAATATTAATTAAAATATTGCGCAACACACATTTTCTTGTTTATGAGCTGTTTCCGAAAAAATAATTATACATTTGATGCTTTATTCCAAGAAGGTTACATTTCCTGAACGTGTAAAAATTGCCCGATTTATTGGTGTCTGCTTCGAAAGGTAAAATCAATGTTAAAATAGCTATAAATGGTTTAAAACACTTACAATTTCGTTTTGGCTGAAATATTAAATTTGTTTCATTTTCTTAAAGTAAATACCAAATTTATAAATAAATACTCTTATGTAAATTAGTTTTTTAAATATTTAAAGGGGTAATTATGCATGAACTATTTTTTGACAAATAATTTTTATAGTAGAAATATAGTATTAGAATTATTTGACTGTCATAGTGAAAAAATTTTAAACCATTGTGTACACGTTAATCACGATGAGGTAGTAAAAAATAAGAAATTATGTATTCACTCAATACAATTTTTTCTCGAAATAAATTAATGTGACAAGCGTTGAAAAAATGGGAAAGTTTTTATAAAATATCATTGATATCGTCTTACCAATTTATAAGATACAATGCTAACTTCGGTGTAAAGTAAATGGGATTAAAAATTAAGCAAAATTAAAATTCAGCACGATATTAATGAAACAAATTAATTTTAATTTTACTTCAACAAAAAGCTACACACAAATTAAGTGTACTGGGCTTAAAATAACTTACAAAAATGTATAATGCCTATATTTTTTATCGTGATTAGAAATAGGTAAATGATTTTATTTACATGTACAAAATGAGTTTTAGTCATTCAGAATTTATTTCAATTTTTATAGAGAAATAAGTGTTCTTATTATCTTATTCTACATTTGTCTCTTCTAATATCAATTAAAATAATTCGATATAAAAACCAACGTTTTTAAAAACAACGTTTTTATATGGTGGCAAAGTTTATTAAAGAAAATTATTGAAATATTAGTTAAAAATGTTAGTTATTTTTAACTTTAAAATTTACTTAAAAAGAGACATTTGTGAGCGTATTAAAAAATTCATAATACTCATAAAATCAAAACATGCATTTGAAAGTTTGTAAGTCATTCTATTAAAAAAAGAATGGGAACCAGAATTCAGAAAAAAATTATTGTGATAAGACATGGTGCCAAATATTGGAAACTTTCTTTCTTGGGAATGATGATTGACTAAAAGTCAGCAACCCTTACTATCTCGGAGATAGTAAAGGGGAGATAGTATCTCCCCTTTGTGAGTACAAAAGGTTTACGATACCTCATGAGGTGTGGGGAGTGCCCAGTGCTCCCAGAGGGGGAAAGAAATTTTTTCCTCAATCCTAAAAGCGCCGAGAGGAAAGAATATTTTGACTTATTAAAACTATTGAAATATTAGTTAAAACTTGTCGCAAACGTCTAAATATTGCATTGTTAGGCGAGTTCGAACGATTTCCAAAATTTCAAAGCTCTAGCTTGATGGGAAGTTGGTTAAATTAACGATCGAAAATTTGATGACACACACCAAGTGAAATTCAGAAAAACGTTGTAAAAAGGGTTTTTTTTTTATGAAATAAAAAGTTAGCATTTGTTTTCCTCTATGAAAAATAAACTATAAACTACTCTCATTGTAAGATAAATTTACTGGATATATTCTTAGAGTTAACAAAAATAATTGGAAACAATTTTAATTCAATATTTGTAGCATATCCAGGACCAATAAACGAGGTACGACTAATAAACGAGGAAACTAATAAACGAGGTTTGACTAATAAATAATGAACCTGACACTGTAAAACATTTTATTTTGATTTCATACATATTTACTTAATATCACCTTTAAAATACACCCTTACAACTACAACTGTACGGATTTGTTTTTCAGATGAGAGAGGCAATGAATTAGAAAGAAAAGGCTTCACGCTGTATTGTATTGAAGACTATTAATAAAAATGTCTTGTTTTCAGGACATCACATTTATTTGCGCACATCTTTTCAAATATAAATTCAAGGCACAATTTTACACAAGCACCACTTATCAACGTTCGTTTTTACCTCTTGGAACCAAACTCAATACTACATTTCATATCCGTTGCCAGTAAATTATCTAAAATCAAAACTACGATCTGGTGTTGCCAAAAAAAATATCTTTATAAAGAATATTGAAAAAGGTATTACTTTAAGTTTAAATCGTCTGCTTTTAAAAGTAGAATAGGTAATGTCTTAAATAAAGTATCACATTAGATTAAATCGTCTGCTTTTAAAAGTAGAATAGGTAATGTCTTAAATAAAGTATCACATTAAATTAAATCGTCTGCCTTCATAAGTTGGACAGATAATATCTTAAAAAAAGTATCACAATCGTTTGTTTTTAAAAATTGAATATGTCACAACGCTTAACAGTTGTCGGTCGCTAGCATTTAGCTCATATGTACTTCTGTAGCAGTGCCAGTCTCGTTATTTAAAAACCACATCTTGTATCCTAATTACTAGAGCTGCGATTTTGTGGCAGGGGGTATGAACGTTTTACTTTTAATATTGTCATATGATTATATGAAAAATAATTAACACACCTTAAATACATAATTAAAAGGTTTCAAAGTTTTCTAGAAGAGTTGTATTATGGAGAAATTTACGTGAAATATCATTTAAAGATGCTATTCTAGTAACTTAATTATAATTAAATTTTTAAATCACTCGGGACATCATATAAATGACTTGTATCACTTTTAGCAGACATTAATTATTTGCAATTCTGTTTGAAGAAGCAAGATGTAAGTTGTATTTATAACTGGAAATTAATTTTAAATTGTATGTAAATATATATAGAAATATACACATTGTTATGAGAGAGTATTACAAGAGTCGTTTCGGCAATTCTTAAAAAACAAAGATTCTTAAAAAAATATGCAAATTACTATTATTATAGTTGCAAATTATATACTCTGATTTCCTGTCTTAATAATACTGATTTTATTGACAGTTAAATATATATCAAATTCAGACCAAATAATGTTCATTATTTCAAATTTTTTTTTATTTCAGCAAATAGTTAAAAAGAATTTGGTTATACAATAAAATAGCCGAAAATACAGAAATGGACCGTAAAGTACAATTAATTAGGGAGCAAACATGATCCCACGTTGAAATCTGAGCAAAGTAGACAAATAAAAAAGGAGCAAAAAGTTCAATGGGAGCTCCAAGGAAGACACACAAACAGTAGCATGATGAGTACTAGAGAAGATTTTGGCGAAGGCATGAAGGCATCACAAAGTCCATAAGACTGCACCCAAGGAGAAAGTCTGGAGGGGGGCGCATGCGAGCCAATCGACAAGGAAGCCAGGAGGAGGTCCCTAAGAATTGGACAGAAGCACACAGAGGACTCAGAAGCATCAGTAGTCAATACAGCAAAGCAAATCAAGACAGGAACAGGACGGCACAGAAACACAGACAGGAACACAGCAATTCAGACAACACTTCTCGGCAGACTCAAAAGGTGCAGCGGGGGAGGCAGATCAAGAATGAAGAAAGCAACAGCACATTTCCAGGGGCAAATCCAGAACATAAAAGAGAATAAAACACAATTAAACACACACTATCAAAACATGGGGAATCCGGACATGCAAACTCGGACCTGTATTTTTTCACATTAAATTACCGATTGTCATTACATTAACGCTTCAACATCTGGTTGCTTGTTTTTTGAATATCCCATACGCAGTGGATACATCTAAACATAGAAAATAAATTGTGAAAATAAGTTTTGCATTGATTTATTTGTTCTTAAGTTTTTTTTTTTTTTTTCTTTATTTCATATAAGAGTGTCAGCCATATTCCGAAGGATAACTTGAAGTAACCACGAAACAAAACATTTTGTCACGCAACTTGCCAGGCATAACTAAGATAAAAAGGCAAGATAATTTCTGAATAATTAATGACTAGATGCAACATTGTTTCGAAATACATATTAGTGAAATAGAAAATTTCTTACAGAAACACTGAGTAAGGAGTCAGCCTCATACATACTAAGATATACAAACTCTTTTTTTTAAGTAAGAATTGCATTCGCTGTTTAATTACGCATCATAATTGGATTATATATGGAGACGAAAGTTTTTATTTGAAAACCTTTTTTCAACAATTAATCCGTTTCAGTTTTACTAATTTAATATGATGTTAATTAAATACTGTTCTTGCAGAAAGTTCGTATTCTTCCTTTATAATTTATATATATCTGTATGTATTGATTTTTTTATTTGCTTTGCAACAAGTGACATTTAAAATAAATATAGCTGTTATACTAGAAATCATTTTATTGTTATTATATCAATAATGCTTCCAATATCTTTGAAAAGGATGTTTAAAATCATTCATAAGATAATCCTCTTTTCAATACAGATTCAAAATAATTAAAACAAACTAAGCAATTTATTTAATTTTCAAAATTATGTGAGCGAATGATAGTAGAAGTTTATGGCGCAAGAGTTAAATATAGTCATGCCAGTCAGAGCTTGTATATTTATGATCCAGACAAAAGAATATGTTGAAAAAGTTCAAAAATTGGTGGACAAGTAAAATAGTTGAAAATAGAGAAAGATTGTTCGGGTATCTCGGAGACGCGTCACCCTTGTTTCCCCAAATACAATAAACCCCATGGGAAAGAATAGACCTCCTGAGTACCTCTTGGTCATGATTCCCGCGTACTTATCTAAAAAAGGTAAGAAAGACCCTGAGAGGTTGAAATAATATCAAACTAGAGCTTTTAGTTTAGTTCCCCCAGCAAGGGACGTCATGAAAAATTATAAACATGATGATAAAAATGATGATTTTCTTATGAATCCTTGTTCTATTCAAAACTATTACTTAAAATCATTATGGTACACAACAATTATAGCGTAACTTATTTTTAAAAAATCTGTATATTATCTCTTGCATTGAAAAGGATGAAAATATCCATTTATAATAAATGTGTGTGAACAACTTACAATACACTAAAGTTTTCATCTAAAGTAGTAATTAGCAAAATAACATTAACAAAATAGTACCCTACCCACCTACAATATTACTCAATACACGTAAGGTAGATGTAACTATATGATGGTGATAATAGACCTACTATGTTTAGGTCAACGTTACGTAATCAGGAAGAAAAAGAGGAGAGTGCCAAGTGTCGTACTGAGGGCTTATTTGTTGACTCATTAGCCTTAATATTTTACTCTTTTGACAGGAGACGCAGTGCTTTAGAAAACGAACGCAAACTTTTTGTAGAGCAGGCCAGATGAATCTATCTTCGATTTATTAAGAGAGGTTTTTTTTTAGGATAGAAGTAGAAATTAATACCGTGAAAAGATACTGAGAGAAAACTAATTTGACACTTGTTTTCGAAGCATTGTCTTATAATCTACTTTGTTAAGTAAACTAACCTCAGAAATACCAGAGACAACATCGGTTACAGCATTAAAATTTCCGAAATAAATCGGATGTCTGTAGAAAATTTGGGACAAAGGCTCCGAGTGTCTAGTTTGAGGAAGATAACATTTGACTGTTTTTGACAAAAGGCAAACGTAAGTGGTTTGAGATTGCAATAAATTGTGAATTGTCTGCTTTCCAAAAAAATGGCGGAAGTAGTGAATACGCTACGAGTAACTCTCATAGAAAATACAGATCTACAGATTATGGATACTATAGAATATAGATCCAAAAATGTCGTAACTGACCACTTTTCAAAAATTTTAAGCGTTTTTACTTATACTTTTGATGTCTGCTTTCGAATTAGTAATGAACTTAATTTTCAAAAACACATCATAAAAAATTTCTTCAGAACTTTTTATTAGATTGAAATAAAATATATGTAATATATGTCTGATAAATGCATTCACCACTAATGAACTCAATTTTCAAAAATATATAATAAACTTCCCCCAATTTTTTTACTCGATCGAACTTAAATAAAAATTAAATATTTTACATATTTACTTATCGATTTTTATGTATTATTTTAAATCATATGTAAACTGGAATCAAGACATGACTGAAAATAAATAGCATTAATCAGAATTCCAAGACAGCTGTGAGGCAACCATATTGTTAGCCAACTAAGGAACTTTTGTTTTAGGTGGATCACTTTTGTTTTTGAGCTATTGTCTTATAATCTACTTTGCTAAGTAAATTATCCTCAGAAATACGAGAGACAGCATTAGAATTTCCGAAATACAAGTAACTCTCATAGACATTATAGATCTATAGATTATGGACATTATAGATGACAGACACTATCATAGAAACTATTATTGTTTTTGATAGGTATTAACTTTTGCAACGAATTTTTTCATCAGTGGTTATGATCTGTTGTCAATATTTGGTTTGAACCACAACCGATAACTACTCGTATATCTAATGCGTCAATCAAAAGGGACAATTTCCATCGTCCTTCGGGTGAGTAAGTAAAGGAGCATTATTTAGCATGTTTTTAAAAATATTGAAATCACCGAATGTACGAGAGGTCCATTGTATCGTTGTTTTTTCACATTTATAATGGTTTTGATTAAATCATACAGTGAAGCTTACTTTTGTGCAGTTAGCTCAAAGTAATGTTGGCAAAAGTTAATAATAGCCGAGAAACGACACAACTCACTCATAGTATTAATTATTGTAAAGTTAGAAACACTTTAATCTTTTCCTGGGAAGAAGAGATACCGTCCCTAGTAACCATATATTCAATAAAGGGTAGCTCTGTTTGTTCCAAAATACACATTTTTTCCTATTTCGATATATTTAGTGTTAGACAAGTGGTCATTGAAAAATGTGGCTTAAGCCATGTAAATGTGTGAAATGTTTTCATAAACTACAAGAATATCATCCAAATAAACGTAAAAATTAAGATTTTGCTATACGTTGTCTACAAAGCGTCGGAAAATTGAATCAACTTTTTTGAGACCAAATGTATTCAAATAGTTCTACAGGTGTTGTTACAGCCGTTTGATAATATACTATAGATTAACTGGTATCTAATTAAAAGTTTAATTAAATCCAGCTAAGGAAAAAAATGCTTTTCTCGAATAGCGTTCAATAAAAGTCATTTTTCTTTTTTTACAGAGGAAACGGGATAGTAAATGATCTGTTTGATGATCGAATTATGCCTTGATATAACAAGGAATCAAATCCTGATTGAAATATTTTAATTTTTCATGGAGAAATTTGAAGAGTTTATTAGTGCTAGAAGTACATAAATAATACAATATCATTAATGCAATGTTTACATTCGATTAAGGCAGTTCTTGTTATATTTGGAAATTCAATGTAAATAATTTATTATATGTCATGTTGCCCAAAATTGTAGTACACTCAAATGACGGACCATTGCAGGATTGACATTCACCAATAATTAAGTTTAAAAAATTCAATTTGTCTAACGTGTTTGATGCCAACGAGCAATTCAAACTGTTCCAAGAATTCTTCACCCATAATTTGCTTAGAAACTTCTGCAATACCGAAAATCTATCGCAAGTCGAAGTCTAATGCTAATATCTTCCCTAGAACTGAACACTAAACCGCAAATTAAATGAATTTCGTACAAAGCAGGTAAACAAAACTCGCCCCACCTGTATCGATTAAAATTTTTAATTTAAATTTATTATCATATACACATAAGCGGTTGAAACTATGAAAATAGTCAGTAGCCGTAACACTTGACGATCTCTGTAGTTCTTACGATATGAACGTGGTTTAGTGCATTGTTTAATGCTTTCAGCGTAATGAATTTAATAGGAACATTATGAGCATCGTTTCTGATGGAGAAGTAACCGGGAACTTGAACCTCTCTATATAACTGTATTGTTTAGTAAATAAAATAAATATTATGGCCCAAGAAAAGTTTGTTATGTTGTTTTAAGCTTTTCTCATATTCGTCTAACTTTCATTTTTTTTGGACTTTAAAAGTAAGATTTTGAGGATAAAAATAATACTGAATGTAAAATTTATATAAATTTAGATAGTTTTTTCATTATGAAATATAATTTTCTTAGCAATTAAACATTAATTACATCTTTGGAAAAAAGGTGTCCATTTAAACAACTAAAGTAAAATACGAGGCAATCATCTCAGTATATATTAATCAATATATATTAACACTGTAAAGTTAGTGTTCCAATGCTCTGCTAACTATCGAGATAATGCTATACTATTGGTTACTGTCACATCAATAAGAGTTTTAGAATCCTGTACGATTTTCATCCAGTGCCTGAATTTTTACTCGTTCGATTTTCTGACTGTACTGCTTCCACACTTGGATCACTGGGGTGGCTTTGTGCTCCATACGAGCCGTTATTGCACGATGAAAATAACCTCTCTTCTCGAAGGATGTCCCCTTTCAAACTGCGTGATTTTCTCATGTAGTGTCGTGAACCGCAATTAAATCTCTCATGATGCATGTTCCACAGATAGAAAACCGTAGAATATTTCGCATGTCCTGCTTTAGCTCTATTTACGACTAAATCAACAGTTCAGATGCCACTGCTCAGTTCACAAATGCTTGGCGACTAAAAGATTCTAATAATTTAAATAAAACACACCATTTGCATTTTCTATCGATTTCATTCCGCGTGTATAGTTTCTTCATGATATTATGAGATTTAAAAATAGTATATACTATTTTTAAATCTCATATTTTTTTACTTAAGGCAATTCTAGTATATACTAGAATTGCCTTAAGTAAAAAAAATGTTCCCTGAATATTTCTAAGTTCACCAATTACACTATTGAGAGAAACCAGACATATGTAGCAATCCTGCTGCAAGAACATTTTTTTAATTCAAAAAGATGTTTTATTCATTTATTTTTACTTCTGTTACTGTACATAGTTTTAAGTATGACTTTACTATGTATTTTCTTTAACTTTTATAATTGAAGACCTCACATAGATAGCCTTTGAAAATTGTCAATTCTGGTTTGGTTTTAGTTTTGAATGAAATAAACCCGTAAATAATGACAATAAGTAAAGGAATGTTTTGCATCTATACAGTACTACAAATAGACAACGTAATTATTGATAATGATAGCAATATTAATACACACAAACAAGTATTAATATTTATTTAACGTGGGAGTGTATCAAGATATCGTAAGTATATATTAGTCCTCTTAAGACATCATTAGAAATAATATTCTAATTGGTGAGAGAAAGAATGAATCGACTTATCGCGAAAATATTATTCGCAATGTTAAAAGACGACGACAGCTTCAGTCAAAGTTCTCTTCTAAAAAATTCACATTTCGTTATAATTTAAATAAATTCAGTTTGATTAGTTATTTTATTTTTTTATAATATGATATAACTTTGCAATAAAAGTTTCACAAAATGACTTTTTAGCTCGAAAACTCGATTAATCAAAATATCATCAGCAATTATATATTTTTGTCAAGCAACAAAAAAGGTATGTCCTTAGTTTTATTTAAACTCACTTTTTGTAGCACAGATTCATTTTTAAAATTAAAATGCAGCTCCCAAAAATACACTTGAATGTAATGGAATTTGTGGAAAACATTTAAATTAATGAGAGAAGTCATTGTAAAAATTACCATAACCGACGTTTTACCGCTGTAGAAATTGTATTTCTAACGAGTGTCGAGAGTTACTCTCAAAAATAATAAGCAAAATAATTCTATTTTCTTGTGAATCCAACAAAGAGAACTGTACCTACTTTTCAATCAGAATGAATAAGACATTCATTCTTGAGCTAGATTACACTGCATTTCAGCTTAAGAATGATTCGCTAGGAAGAAAGATAAAGCGACGAAGGAAATTGAAGAGGAGAAAGAACCTGATTTAAAAAGCATTACTTTTTTTTAGTTTAGGTTGAGAAATAGAGATTTCTAAATGAAATGGAAAAAATGAATCCAATTCGATGTTAAAAAATGTATTTTTTGTTACGGTAGCTGTTTTCTTCGTTTCGAAATCTTTTGTTCTTTGCTTTTGCATTGGAATAATATCAACATTTTGTTCTTATAATAAAGAAACTCTATGTAATTTTGAATTATTAATTAAATAAGAATTAATTTAAGAATACGTTCTTCAGTAAACAGTATATATCTTTCCAAATGTTGCAAATCTCTTCTCAAGCTTAAAATTATGAGGGAAGAAAACCTCAATTTGAATAAATTTATAAAAATAATATTAAATTTCAGAAAATAAATACGGCATGTATAAAATTCTAAAAAATTTTCAAAAAATCATAGAATTTTAGAATCATATAATAACCCAAGAAATTGTAAGAAAACAGAATTTAAACTTTGTTTTTAGTTTCAAGATACGAATTAGTTTCCACCATAAATCAATCAGTAAATGATCTCCAGCTTTCCATTTATACCAGAAAGACAATATTGCGACGGACTATATACTATTTCTAAATGAAATTTTCATCTGTAACAACTGACGATCCATATTTAAAATATTATAGTTGGATTGCAAATTTGGCCACGATCTATTTTAAAATAATAAATCCTGATATTAAAAACACCATATAACAGGTCAATTGAAAAGTCTCCGGCCTACCATAGTACACCCCACTTTTTTCGGCAAAATTAGTTTTTTTTTACTCAACATAATTCCCTTCAAGGGTGATACACTGATTATAGCAACCCTCCAACTTTTCAATGCCATTTTTGCAGTACGATTTGTCCTTTGCTTCAAAATAGGCCTCAGTTTCGGCGATGACCTCTTCATTGGACGAAAATTTCTTCCCAGCGATCATTCTTTTGAGATCTGAGAACAGGAAATAGTCGCTGGGGGCCAGATCTGGAAAATACGGTGGATGAGGAAGAAATTCGAAGCCCAATTCATGGATTTTTGCCATCGTTTTAACTGACTTGTGACACGGTGCATTATCTTGGTGAAGCAGCACTTTCTTTTTCTTCAAATGCGGCCATTTTTCGGCGATTTCGTCCTTCAAACGGTCCAATAACGCTATGTAATAGTCGCTGTGGATGGTCCTTCCTTTTTCAAGGTAGTCAATGAAAATTATTCCATGCGCATCCCAAAATACAGACGCCATAACCTTGCCAGCCGACTGTTGCGTTTTTTCACGCTTTGGAGCGGGTTCATCGTGTGCAGTCCACTCGGATGACTGTCGATTGGACTTCGGAGTGAAATGATGGAGCCATGTTTCATCCATTGTCACATATCGACGCAAACACTCGGGTTTATTACGCTTGATCCTCTTCAAACACTGCTCCGAATCATCAACTCGTCGTTGTTTTTGGTCAAAAGTGAGATCGCGCGGCCCCCACTTGGCACACAGCTTTCTCATACCCAAATATTCGTGAATGATATGATGTACACGTTCAGTTGGTATCTTTAGAGTGTCTGCTATTTCATTCAATTTCAATTGACGGTCATTCAAAATCATTATGTGGATTTTTTTAATGTTTCATATTTATCTTTATTTACATTCTAATTCCTATAAATGTTACAAAGTACCAACATATTACGAGTAATATGTAACCACATGAAATCTACTTAACTTCTTCCCTTTTAACAAAACTTAATGTTAAAAATTTAATCTAAATGAATAGACAGAATACATATAACTCAATAAATTTTAAATTTGCTTCCCTTTTTTAAGGTTTTATGTCTCTAAGATCATTATCGATTAATTAATGAAGATAGTAAGTATCTTTTAGACTCTTTATTTACATTCTAATTCTACTAAGTGTTACCAGATTCTACATACCTATATTACAAGTAATAAGTGTTGAGATAAGAATGACGTTTAACATTAAAACAAGAGATAGACGAGTAAAAGGGCAACAATTGTTATAACTGCCCCCTCTACAATTTTTTTTTACGTTTTCCAAATAATTTCATACTCACGGGAAGATCATACGTTTAGTTCTATGTACCCATGGAGCAGTCCTCTAAATAGATTTTGCTTGAATCAGATATATAATGCTGCAGAAAATAAAATTAATATCCTTAACTAATAACCTACTAGGAACTATTCATTTTTGCTAAACTTTTAATGTGAATACAAAATATAAAATAATCAAATTTTTTCATGAGGTATAATGAACTCAGCACTTTAGTGTATTATTTCTAGAATACATGTCAACATCGTTATATCCTCGGTGATTGGACTGTAGTTCTTTTATTGACAGTCGCAATAAATAAAAATAAATTATCCGAAATGTCTACTTTATAAATTGTTCCCTACATAGCAGTTTAAATTCTAGAATACTTCAAATGAAGATATTTTTCGAAGAACCTTTTCAACATAAAAGTACTCGATTTTCATTTATAATTAAAAAAAAAAGATATGATTAGCCAAAACAATAAACCTGATATAAAGTCCTAAGGGTAGTGCTGTCGGAGCAAGAAATGTGACTTATTTGTGGTTTCAGGGTTAATTTCATATTTAACAAACAGATGATTCTGCTCACTTAAAAACTAAGCTCATAAGAAACTACATCACAGCAACGAGCAGGATTTAAAAATAAACCTTTCCAGAGGACGAGTTTAGCATTGTTTTCATGGCTTACAGTACAGTCGTTGTCAGTTTAATCCAGTTACTTTCGCTTTTTGAGGGGTGTATAAAGAATCGAAAAAATGTATTGCACTATTGAATCTCTTAGAGGTTTTTTAATGTTTTTCAGTCTGTGCCGAATTTTTTTTCAAATCGTTTATGATTCATACACGAATCAGAGTGTTTTCATTAGAATATTTCTGTAGAATTATATGCATGTCTATATTACTTTTACTAGTAGTTATAATGCATGCATATGAACTTTCTTGCGTCATTATTGTATTGGACATCTAAGGATCTATTGTTTTAGGTGGGGAATTTTGGCGTACTAGATCACTTTTCAATTTTGTACCATTTGATTGAATATTAATAACATTTAGCTAAAAAAATATTCAATTTAATAATATTTATCTTTAATTTTAATACCATTTAGCTTAAATATATTCAATTTAATAATTTATCGTTTCCTTTAGTTTTAATACTGGAAACATTTACTATTGTCCTTTTCTCGATATAGCATCGTTTACTTTAATTCTTATAATTAAATGAGTAATATAATAATAATTATAAAATAGCGCCCCTTGGGTGGCTAAATCTGTTCTTTTTGAAACTTTGCATAGAACTTTTTATTTTAAAACGTTTTTCTGAATTTCACTTGGTGTGTGTGTGTGAGTGTGTGTGTGTGTCATCAAATTTTCGATCGTTAATTTAAACAATTTCCCATCAAGCTAGAGATCTGAAACTTTGGGAATCGTTCGTACTCGCCTAACAATGCAATATTTAGACATTTGCGAAATGTTTTAACTAATATTTTCTTTAATAATGCAGTTTACTTCAACCACTTGGCGCGATTTCAAAAATTGGCACCAAACTTGGCGATTTTTTTGGCTGAACTTTAAGTCCGTAAAACGGAACAGGGTAGCCGCATTTGGCAAAATACCGCCAAATAATTCTTGTCGCCAAGGGTGGTTGGGTTAAACTGCCTTCCAACCATTTAATTTACCGGATGAATTAATTAATTTTAGTTAGTTTTAACGTTTTTATGTATTTCACTTGGTGTGTGTCTGTCTGTGTGTGTATCAGTGTGTCATCAAATTTTCTATCGTTAATTTAACCAACTTCCCATCAAGCTAGAGTTCTGAAATTTTAGGAACCGTTCTTACCCGCCTAACAATGCAATATTTAGATATTTGTGACCAGTTTTAACTAATATTTCCATAATTTTTGTAATAAACTTTGCCACCATATAAAAAGATTGTTTTTAAAAACATTGGTTTTTATTATTTAATAATATGTTTATTCTGTACTGTTTCCCAGTACACATATTGTTATATTTGTTACCTAATCAATATGTCATCAAATAGACAGAGGATTAGGGGAACTGGAGTCTAGAGTAATAGTTCGAAATGGGGAGAGGGCTGGGGGCAGCATGCGTATGAAATTGTAAAGGAGCATGCGGTATGAAAACAGTAAAGTTGACCACACAATTAAGAAAAAAACAAAATAAATAAACCTTTATAAGGTCATTTTTTTTTTCTAATAATGGTATATGAAAATATTTTTGGGGTTGAGAATTATATTTCAAAGAAAAATTCATTTAGCTTATTAGATAAAATTAATTTGACTTTTAAGAACCTTTTTTGGAGGAAAGTATGTTTACCACCGCCTATTGGGTACGATTTAAGGACCACTATATGCCTTTTATTTTTTTTTTTTTATGCTGGACATTTGAAAAAGAAAAATATTTACATAATACTGTCTTTATAAAAAGCTTCATCAAATAATGACTTTTTCTGGTTACGCTACTCTTATTGTCTAAAAATAGATGAAGTTGGTGTTAAGGCTTTAGAAAGGGTTAAATAAAGATTAAAAAGAATTTATAAAAGTAGGTATATGTTTCTACTAATATTGTAATACTTACTTCCCTATTAATAAAATCTGCGATAAAACACGAGTTTCGTAGGCTACAAAGACTGACCCTCATTCTTTTTGCTTTCACCAAACCTCCTCTCAATGATTTGTTTCTTAGCAATAAGAGTCGTTAAGTATCAATTTTATCGTATAGTGGAATTGAAGTGAGTTCGTATAAATATTCAAACTGTTATAAGATTAACCATTTACTGAATCTAGTAGTTATTGTTGCACATGAAATTCAGTTTCGATAGTAAACATCCTTTATTTTCTTTAAATTAAGAACAATTATACAATCAGCGTATGGTACGCACCTGTGAAAAGAAAGGGTGAAGTTATTTGTGATGTCATTTACTTATCATATTTATGGACCATTTTCATAACATCCGACCATAACAGACTCGTTATAATAAATAGAATTTTTTTTACTTGGGAAGTATAAATGTGTAGAATAGAGAGGAAATTAGTATAGAGATGTGTGAAAAGTAATAAAAAAAAACAATAGAAGTATTTGTATGTTGGCATGCATGCCTTCTCAAAGGACAAATTAAAACTCACCAAAAATTCCAAAAGGATTGATTTTATTTGCCCTTCCTTTGCATTAATTCCCGACAGTTGTATGGGCATTGACCCGAATCACATCCATGTGGAAATAAAACTAAAGATAGAATAGATATTATCGAATGTAATAAAAATCACTAAGAATCCCGATTGGTGCTTTCAGTCCTCGTGGATAACTTTTTCTCGGTGTTTTATATTTTATTGCTTACATTTGCCGGGTTGTACAATGGGATAAAGTAATTTATGCAGTGTTTTAACTTTTGTAGATGGTATTTGCAATGATGCGTATACATTTCATTCCTACAATTCTAAGTAAATTTTTCTACTAACTACCTACTACTCATGTAATTTACGCTATGAATCAAAAACTGGATATGTACGGAAGCATGTAAGCTGACCGAAAGACGAAATGGAAATCAGATGAATGAATACGTGTCCATTATCCTACATAGTCCAAAACATATAACATGCAAAAAGTCTGTAATGCTGGTCCAACCCAAACAGAGCAGGTAAATAAACAAATTGATATTTCTTCATCTTCTGTAATAATAAATAAGAACAAAGATAAATTTCCACATTGACTACGAAGTGTTTATTTTGTGAATGTAGGAGAAATGTGGATTGTACCCTGAATCTTTCTAAATTATATGTTGTTAATTACTAAGTAGTGAATCAATGATGTCTTCATTGCTCACACGGCGTTTACATACCAATTGGTTTGGTTTGGGTTTTTTAACGTTGCACTAGAAGTAACACGAGGGCATTGGTGACGATCTTCGTAATTTTGTACCTCAGTCAAGTGACGAGGACAAAAACCTGAACTGGAATTCCCTCTTCTAAATACCACACCACGCCAACGGGAGGACTTTCAACCACGACAGATTTAACATGTATCAGTCCTTCGTTACACGGCGGGACTTTGGTGGCGTCAAGGTCCAAACCTGCAACTCGACGAAAACCTCCAGCCTCAAATCCATGGACATGACCACTAGGATACCGCGGCTTCACGTTTACATTCCAACATCCCGAACTCACAGCTAAAGGGTCCACCATTTTTTAACATTTGCAACTTAAGATGTTTGCAAACGTGCAAATATATTTTGTATCTGCCAAAATTGATTATATCAAAACTACTAATACCTCTTACTACATTAGGTATCTTTTTGCGAGACAATGTAAAAACTACATCATTGGTGAAATTTTAATTTCACCATGCAACAACGATGTACAATTCGGGATAAAATTGCTCATAAAAGGAATTTATTACCTCTGTCAAATAACACAGTTGTCTCAAAGAATATAGGATACGTCAGAAGTTATTGAGAGCGTAGTCATAAATGACGTCAAAGACTGTGATATTTTTCTGTCCAAGTAACTGAAAGTACCAACGCTTCTCAGTATTATGTACTACTGATAATTTCTAAGAACATTTGAAAGAATTAGAATTTGGAAAATATTTTTTTTATTTATTATCCATCAAAGGATCTTACGACTTTCAAAGGCTTATTCGAAGCTACCAATCATTCGAGCAAACATGACCGAAGTCATCCTCAAAATGAAATTTAGATCACTACTGTATTCACCTTTAATAGAAACCATTTTGCTTTCAGATCTGTTAAAAGTTATTGATGAAGCGTAAAAACTATCAACTTTATGAAGATGATTCCAGTCAGCTCAATGCTGTTTAAATTGATGCGTAAAGATATAGCCAACGTTCCCAAACCATAGCTTTTGCACACCGAATTTAGGTGGTTGTCTCGGAGTAAAAAACTGATGAGAGAATCTGAACTTGTACTACCTTTTTGTTAAGGAAATTTTAGAGATACGAGAGCTACTCAGAAAGTAAAGAACATTTCCACGCTGCCCGTTTTTTCGATATTCAAATTTAAATTGTGCGCTGCAATTGAAAATCCCACCAGTTGTGAGGTGCTGTCTGTGATATGGTTTTTGTTGGCAAGAAAACCTAAAATCTGTGGAAATTTATCGGCAAGTGAGTGAAGTGTACGGAAACAACGTAATGAATGAAAGTTCAATCCGGAAATGGTGCAGTCAGTTTAAAAAGGGCGAACTAACGTTCACGATGAAGAGAAGAGTGGATGCCCTAGCATTGTGACTGACGAACTGGTCTCTACAGTTGATGAAAAGATTCATGAAAAACGCCGTTTCACAGTAACGGAGCTTTCGCTTAGTTTTCCACAAGTTTCACGGACTTTGTTGTTTGAAATTGGCGGCAGAATTCTACGACGAAGGAATTTCAAAGCTTGTCCATCGCTATGATAAGTGCCTCAATTTGTTTGGTGACTATGTAGAAAAGTAGAATTTTTGTCGCTCTTTCTGATGTATGTATTTTTTTTTTCTTGTACTTAGTTTCTTTTTAATTCCAAAACGTTCCTTACTTTCTGAATAGCCCTCGTATTGGAACTATGAATAACTACAAAAGCTTTGCAAATACCTGAATAATATTTTCCAACAGATTAATAAACCTAGTCTTTGAATTTTTTTTTTAAAAAAAATGTGACATTTTTTTACTTCGTCAACAAAATTGAATATTTTTTTTTATAATGTGACATGTTTGTTAAGAATGTCAACCTTATGATCAGAAGATCTCGAGTTCGAATCCCGTGCCGACCAAAGATCCACCGTATACGCTAATGGTGGCTGGTGCACGTTAAATGTGGTTGCAAGTCCTCCAAGTTCCCATACAAGTTAATACCTCTGGGGATGCTGGATCAGGATTGTCCCAGAACCCTGATCTGGATCTAAAATTCCGGGATATCTGCGATGCTGCTGCCATCTGTTAAGGCAAAAGTCGGATTTCTTCTATTGGACCCTAGGATCCTCGGATATTATTATGACGCAGCTCTCAAATCCTTCATGGACTTGCTGGGATGATACTGTCCATCAAGAGATATAAGCAACAACAAATAAACAATTAAAAACAATAAATAAGCAAATTTGTGCTAAGTGTAATTCAGAGGAAACTGCCTGAAATGTTCGAAACACTTAAAAATTACTTGTCATAGGCTCAGATGATAATAATTGATCTCTTTGAAAAATTTAAATCTTCTTTTAATATATATTTCAGAGTCGGATCAGAATGATCTGTGTATATCTAGTTCTTTTAAAGAAGATTATTCTGAATCAGCTTTATCGTCGTTTCCTAAAAAGGAGAAATAAGTAGAATTCGTTTCTGATACGTCTCATGGACAGAATGATAAACAATGGCAATGTGTTGAATCTAGAAGTGTTTCAGTGAACTTTCTAAAATATCCATAATATTTCTCCTATTTTCTATCAAGGAGCGTGTCAAGCAAACGGCTTCTTTATATATTTAAAGAAAAAAATAAGTATAGAAACAAGTTAAATGCAGTTCTTCGGATTTGAGATCATTTTCATTCTCTTTGAGCCTAATTTTTCAGATTTTTTTCACTCTCCATACAATTCCAAATAGTTAATTAATTTTTTTTTCCATTTTCCGTGTTCTTTTTTTTTTCTTTTTTTAAAAAATAATAAAACTTTACGATTGGAAAAAAAATTATTTAATGTAACATAAACCTTTATTTAAAGATTCATTCAGAGTCCCTAATCTGTAAAATAGAATAGAAGAGAGAATGGAAGCGCCTGGAGAATTGAAGGTCGAGAGTGAGCGGAAAGGAGTGAAACCAGCTAAGTATAAAAGAGAGTCCTTAGTCTAGAAAATATGAATTTAGCATCTTTTCTTATTTACATTCGACTCATTTCAAATAAAAATAAAATTTTGTCAGTAAATATAACGAAATTGCGTTTGTTATTATTATTCTTTTGCTGTTTCTTTCGCTTAAATTTTATAAAACTAAGTAGAAATGGATTTATTGAGGAAACTAGGAAAACGATCTTATATTGTCTTGATTAGCCATATAAAAATCAAAAATTTTTACTGTAAAGTATCATATTCAAAAGTGAAAAATCTAAAATTAGAACCAAAACTTTTTAAAAAACTGAAAGAGGAAAATTTGTAATTATTGCCGTATGCAATCCATTTTTTCAACTTTATTACAGATATCGTATTTTAGTCTTAAAAAAGTGTGGTTATATAACGCTCAAGTACCTTATATAACATACTGCATTTATCTTAATGATGATATTCTTTTTACAGAACAACATAATCAATAAGAAAATGAAGAAAGAGGAAATAGCAAATGTGATCTAAATCTTTACATGTTTTGAAATTCTCAAACGGGCACAAGTTTATCGAACAACCAAATTAAGTTTGAATTAAGTTTTATTAATGTCGAATTAACTACATTATTAGATTTCCAATTCTACACATTTGCAGTATTTGTCCATGCTCATGTTTATGAACAGTAAGTTAAACAAAAGATAGAACAAATTATATATAAATTCAAAAGGGGGAAAAGAAAATTTACTTACGAAGTCGATTTTGGGATCGAAAGTTAAAGTTTCCAAAAATAATAGATTCTTTTCAAAAGAAAAAAATAGAAATAAACTGTGCAATTGTAATCCCAGAGACACTTTATACGCATCCCTTTCTCCATATAGAACTCCAGAATCTCTCCGTATCCAGAACTATTCTTCCGAATAGTTCTGGCTACAAAATATTAAAGGACCTCCAAAAAAATTCTTTTCGATTACAAAAGAGACACACACAAACAAACAAAAAATAATGAATATTTTTTTCAATGATGTAGTGAAGTATATGAAAAAGTAATAGTATAGAAGTTTTTGATCAGAATTCAAAATCAGATGACAAAATTGAGTTTCCAAAATTTCCATTATTGTTTTAGAGTTCTACTAAAATGTTTTATTACATTTATTTTACATGATTCGATTACTTTCCCCCTTCCTTACTTTGAAAGCAATAAAATGTTATTCTAACAAAATGTTATAAACTCAACCTTATAATACTTTTTGTAATTTGCTCTCATGGATTGTATTCCTAAAATTTTTACTTTCAAAAATATTTTCTTCTATTACTGAGTAAGAACACCTTTTCCACGCGTAGATATCCATCATTATTTCAACCAAATATTTACATTGTTTCGTGCTCCAGGTATTTGTATTAATGGTCTCAAGAAAACGAAAACAACAAATAATTTATTAAAAAAAATAAACATTTTTAAGTAATATTTCCCAAATTTACCTTTATTTTATATTTTCTGAATATCTTTTGTGTTCGGGGATTACAGAAAAAGGAAATGAATTTTTGAAGAAATATGTTTTCATTTTCATTCCGCAAATGTCACCAACCTCATTTAGAATAAAATATTTTCAAAATGAATTATTAGAAAAATATTCCTTGAATAACTTACAACTGACGATTTTTTATTCAATATGATTATTGCATGAATTATAAATTTAAATAAACACTACAAATTTGTAATTCATTTTAAAATCATTAAAATCAGTTAATCAAATTTAATCAAAATAGTGAATTGTTATTTTAATGAGAAAACTCTGAATGTTGTACTCCTTATATTACGACAGTAAACTATGACGAGTACGTAATTTTGAAATTTAGTTTTAAAAAAGTAATTCATTTGAATGGCCTTTTGTAAATAACGAAACCTCATAAATATATATTTTCACTTCATTATTAATTGAAATATGTTGTACGAATTTTTTATAAATATACCCGTATCATGTGTTTTATGAAAATCATGTAACATTTGTCTTTCAATATTAAAAACTTCAAAGACATCTTAAAGACTAATTACATAAATAAGAAATATTCAATTAAATTTTTTAACGTATTAACAATTTGAATCTAAATGACGTCAGAAAAATGACAACACAGTTTCTTTAACTATCTGCACAGATTACGTAAGGTCGTTGCCTCACGAATCTCTCCTAACTCATTTTAATGCTAACTTATAACTAAGCAATAAAGTCTTAGCTTACCTGCTCCCCTCGAACCGATTGAAACACGTTTTAATTATAGATAATTTGGCTTCAATGATTTTTATCCAGGAGTCACTTCCAACCAATTTATTCCCAAAGATAAATTACAATAAATCATTCTAATTTACATACACCTATCAGTTTTTTCTTACCATCTGTCTCCACTCTCTTTTCTTCCAATTTAATTTTGATTATATATCATTATCCCAACTTCAGTTCATTACACTTCTTCTCTTCATCTAATTTATCTTATAGTGTTTCATTTGGATTGCAAGGGTTGTAATGTTATGTAATTCAAATTTCAAAAATACTCCAAGAAAAATCTACGGAAACTCCAACGCCACAAGCATTGTATACTTACATGGAAATATCCGGGGAAAACA
>BMAW01040232.1:0-11288 GCA_019974015.1 Nephila pilipes | reverse complement strand
GATTATTGCAACATCGATATTTTCTTTGAAATATCACCTTCGAAAATGCATTACAAATCCTGGAAAAAGATGACGCTGGTTGCAAAAACGAATCCCCGCTGGCTGCAATGATATCAAACAAAAAACATTTCCTTTCAAATTTTTCAACACCATCTTCATTATTTTTTATTGCTATGATTTAATGTACTGCTATTACATCATTCTCTGTTACATTTTCACACTTTACACCAAGGTTGATATCGTTTACACATAGCGCAACTCCACCCCGATGACCGCATACAGAAATGAGAGAGGGGGGAAAAACTTTGTTTAAGTCCCGAAGTGTTAAAATCTATCGTCATCCATTGCTGTGGAGCCCACTTGGCGCTGTTAGGAATTAACCTGCAGGAAAAATAAGATCACGCCTTTACCCTGCAGGATTAGACAAAAAATGAAGTGTTTTTGCTACCGCAATAGGGCAGGCATTAGAAAAGAAAACGATGCATCGATGGAAAACACTTTTGACATGCCAATCATGCGAGATTATCTTCAGTTGCTATCGATTCTTGAAGAGACGTTTTTCTGCTTCGTAGACTTCGATGAGGGTGAATGTAAACATTTCATTGTGTTCGGGAATAGTCGTTTAGCCATTACTGTACTTATGGCCTTGATCATATGCATTATTGGACTTTTATGGTGGCTTTCAAAGATAATGGTGGAATAATAATATTGTATATTACATATCTGCTTCACAATTCAGTAGAACTGTTATTTACCGTAACATGTTTTTTATATTTAAAGAGAAGCGAAAAGACATATCCTTTCAACGTAAAGCTTGTGGGACCAAAGCAATAAAATGAATAGCGTTTCGCTGAAACATTCTGCTTAGATTTCTAAAATGTTTTTAAAATAAAATTTCTCTTAGAAGCTATTTTGAAGAATTAAATCAAAATTCATATAAAAATATCAAGTATTTATAATCTATAAATTGAAGAATTTTTTTAAGAATTGCTGGTAAATACGAAACGAAAAGGAATGTTGAAAATAAGAGGGTAATGAAATATAGTTTTTAAAATCAAACTAAACTCCATTATTTGCCCTATGGTCCTCAAACCATCTGAAATATTTTTCTCCTTATCTTAATTTCCGTTTAGTGTATATAGGTAAGAAAAACAAACCAGTTTTACCCTTACCCATAGATTGGATTTTTTAAAACTCTTTCGAAATTACCGATAAGTTCGAGCATGTGCTACGTTAGGCTTTGCCGTCAAAATCTGAAAATGTATTTAATGAAAAACGTTTTTTATAGATTAGGGCAGAGTATTTGCTTTGTTAAATAATTATTTTCGTACATGTTTTATGTCTTAATGATTTAAATATAATTACTTATTATTATTGCTTTCCATGGAATTTTCTCACGAATGGAAAATGCTTGCATTAAAACTGCAGGGAAAAAAATAGCGGGATCTTTTTGAAAAGTAGAGTTTGTTTTTATATCAGTTAAAGTTTTATCTATTTTTATATCAGTTACCAAATATTCTCTTTTGTGAAAATGCACACAAATTTGACTATCCGAACAATTATTCATTAATCTTATAGCTTAAAAAAAAGAATTTCGATAAAAATATATGTATGCAAATAGAGTAAAAAACTGGCTAAAAATTATTATTTCTCGGTTTTTTTTTTAAATGCATTGATGAAAAAACTTACAGGAAAAATAAAATACAAAATTTTAATGAAATGATTCAATGATGAAATTTTAAAAGAGAACTAACTATTTGCCCCGTGAACATACATTAAATACATAAAGAACCTTTTGACATATGATTATAAATTTTATATATATATATATATATATATATATAGTTTGGGAAACTGTTTATGATTATTTCTTCATATCTTAGACTTTTCAATTCTGATATATCTTAATTGATATATTTAACAAAGTCATACAAAAATATTGAAAGCATTTTTAAAATATTTTAATGCGTCAATATATATATATATATATATATATATATATAACTATTCAATTCAAACTATTCACAACTATTCAACATTTTTAAACTATTTTGATCAAAATATCACAAAGGAATAATTAATATACATAAAGAATGATAAAATAAAATTATAGAATGTTGGAAACAAGTTTCGATTTGAAAAAAATTCAATGCGCAATTATTAACAGAATTGTTAATTTTAACCCGCATTAGCATTGACCATATTAACGTTTGACGTTTTGAATTTGTGTTGTTTAATAATGTTTCGCAAAATGCATGAAATTATTAATGACAGTTTTATCGCTGCATAATATTCATTAAAAAAGTTGTCTATAGATATTCTACGCATTTTATTTTATGTATCGCGTACGTAATTTCACTTATCTTCAACTTCGAATGATCTTTACTTGATTCCGAGCTTCTTCGTCTAAAAATTTAAGAAAAAAAAAGTACTATTCTGATAGCTTACAAATGCTCTGGTGCTATAGAATTTTTTATTTTCTAAACATTCCGGAATGATTAAAACTGGATGTCAAATGTAGGGCGCAGTGATAAATGTACCGATTGTGATGTGATTGTTTATTACGTCACACTGAGTAGCAACATTAGGGTTGAAAAGGACGGATCTCGTGATTTTAAACCTCTCTCAAGTGACGGGTACGACACATTAAAGGGCACCCATTTCTACAAACTTCCACATCACGTCCACGAGAGGAAGCCAGATTTGATGTGCATCTGGATTCTGGAACAGATTTAACGCGCATTAACATGGTGGCTCTTTAGTGGCATCAGGGCTCGAACCGCGACTCGATTAAATCAACACAGCTGCGAGTCTGCGATTTATACCATTAGGTTACCGCAGCCGTATGATAAATGTAGTATTTTATTTATAAAATATGGAAATGTTTAATGTATTGATACGTTTTCTTCTTTCTTCTTTATAATTAAACATTTCTGAAAAGTTGTGATTAATTTCAATACTTAATAAACATTTTTGTGGAAATAAATGTTAAAATTATCAGAAAATATGAAAAAATTACCACTTACAGAAAATATTCTAATAATAAATTAAAAGAAAATTAATTACCATATTTCAAATTCTGTAAAAAAAATAAACATTCGAGTATTTTCTGTAAGCGACAAAAGATACATCTTGTTACAATTAATGGATAACAAATAAGTAATTGCGACATAATGTATCCGTTTTTCTACATCAGTTTCTTAAATTAAAATGGTGTAAAATGTTTTTCGTTGTTTCAAAATTTGCGTGATTATTGTCAAATACTGTTGCATCACTCAAAAAAAACTTTTAATGACATTTCTCTTCACGTTTAAGAAATATGAAACTTCTCAAAATAGATCTTAAAATCGTTACTTGGGATAATTTAAAGGATATTTTAGTTAAAATCGTTACTTGGGATAGAATCTTAATAATTATTTGTACTGAGAGTAAAGGAAGAATTAACTTTCTTTCATAGCATTTTCCATAAAAAGATAATTTCAGGTCGTAATTATTATTTATTTCTTCATTATTGATACGTTTGAATACTGGACTAACTGTCCTTTCTAATACATATCTTGGTAATGTCAAGAAAAGGGAAAAGTGTTCGGCAGAAAAAAACACGAAGGGAAAAATAATGCTTCAGTAAGATGAATGCAATGATAAATTGATTAATTCTTTTAAAATTGGAATTACTTTCAAGGATAGAAATGTTACTTTAGAAATCATTCCAAGAGTTAATCTTTTAAGAATTTGCTTGGAGTCATTATAAATTTAAGAAATTGTGACTTGCTCTTACATTGTAATTAGTAAAGATTCTTTTATGAAATTATACACAGTTGACAAAGAAACTTCCCAGTCCTAACAAAATGCTCATAGGCACACAAAGAAAAGAATTTTCCTGAAAGAAAACAATAATTGTTTGTTACGCGAAAGAGTCTGAATAGAAAATTCTGAATAGAAAATTTTGCAATAGAATCAATTGAAAAGGTATAATAGAATTCGTTATCTATAGTTTTGTGGGAAAAAAAACAGTTAATTTTTTCAATTATAATTTTTAAAAATTTATGTGAAAAATAAAAATGTATGTATAATATATTAAATGGCGTAGTATTTACTACTTCTCAATAATATTTTATATCTGAATCATTAAATTTGAATCAACTGAATGATGATTTTTTTAATGGTCTTAAGTTAATATCTTATGCTTGCTAAAATATGAAATACTCTTTTCATGAACATTTTAAAAATATTCTTGCATATAAAACATCAAGTTCGAATCAGAAATAATACTTAATGAATATTGCCCAGCATTCTTATGAATATTTGATAAATTATAACGTCCTGAAATGAATATTTTACATAATGTCTGAGAAAGTCTATTGTATTACAGAAGCACTTAAATACGCATTCCTGTAAATATTTAATAGTTGAAGGAATTGTATTCAAAAGCAAACGCAACTCTGCTGTCAACTACCGTTTTTGTTTCCTTTCCCTTTCAATAAAAGTAATCGTGACAAAGCCAAGACACAAAGTATACAAAAGACTACAGCGGGATTACATCTCATAAGATTATTTAAAAGTATTTACTTTCTGTTAGAAAACTTCTTGGAACACCGCAGATAATATTGCATTCGTCCTTGACATCGCAAGGTCGTTCACTCCAACTAACCGTGACGATAGGTTGTCTGTATTAATTGAACATTTCTTTCTGTTTTTAATTAATTTCGAGAAGTTCATTGGTTCAGTCATTCCGTTAGGTTTAGAAACATATCTTGAAAATATATTTTATCGTTGCTTTGATGAAGAAAATTAAATTGCTGAAGGCAATACAAAGCCTTTTAGTTCGTTTTACAGGAAGTTTATGTTTGGAAAAAACACATTGGAGTCACTTTTTTACTATGAGAAAAAAATCCTTTTGCATCTTTTTAGATCCCAATATTTTAGCAAATTTTCATTTTCACTTTCAAATAATATTTAGCTATCGTTTTTGTAATAGATTTAGAATGAATAGTTAAAATTTTATTAAAAACACATATTTTGTGACGTTATACTAAACGTTGTTACTGTATAGATAATCTAAAACAACAATAGAATCTCATTGTTTCTAAGACTGAAATTCTACTAAAAATGTTTAATAGATTAAAATACACTTAAATTTTCTTTTAAAATGAAACTGAAAAATGATAACGGTTTCTCAAAAGTGATATAAAAATCTTTGTAAAAATTTAACTATTTCTCAAAGAATTATTTAATTATTACTAGTTTCAAAGAATGACTATATTAATTTCTTTAACACAGAAATTTATATAATATAATAATAATAATAAATATTTAATAATGAAAAAATTTATTGAATACTTTAACCTATACATAACAATGAATTAAAATAATTTTAATATTGGTCGTTTTTCAATTCAAACACAGTACATTACCTCTGTTATCGGTTATCGTTATTAATTTCAACACATCTTAGATCAGCAATTTAAAATACCTTAATGTAAACGTCACATACCAACGCACTAATTAAAATAGCATTTTTCATAATGTGTGTGTGTATTAAATAGGAAAGAAATGTAACTTATAAAATTCTCGAGAAAATGTTGTTCATCCAGTTCAAAAGAATTGTTTGGATTAAAAATATATTAATTTTGATTAAGAATGCCTTCATTTTTGAACAACTTATTGAATAGTGCTCAATCTATTGAATCATTATTTTTTACTGATTTAACTATACTAGTTCCTATAAGCCATTCGAATTGTCTTGAAAATTATTAGACAAAGCAAAAGCGTCATAGGTTAATAAAACGTTTTAAATTAAAACGGGTCGGATAATTTAAGCTTTTTTTCATTTCTCAATAATTTTGTTATTTATTCATATTTTTCTGTGATATGTGAGATTTATGTATATAACAATAGTTTGTCTTTCAGCAAAAACTGGTTCATTCTCCATTCAAAACTTTAATTAGATTTTCAGATTTATTTTTTAATGTAATTGTGTATAATAGCAACATAATTCTTGAAATAACTCTTATAATAGATTTTGTTGGAAATAAGCTAAGGCAAAAAAATAAATAAATCAACTCATCGCAATCATTATGCTTTTGTTTTTCACTACAAAGTAAGTCAAAAATATAGGATGATTTTTGAAATTTGTTTTTTTCGAACAAATTTATTTTTGTTTTGAAAAATAAAATTTATGATAATGGAATTTGATTTAATGAATCGTTTTTATCACAATTGATCATGATACTCTACATTAACATTGCAAATGCACAATATGTTATGATAAATTACTTTCACTCATTAATTCACATTCCCTGCTTAACGAAATTTCTTTTTTTTTTCAGACGAACTGAATTTGCTTCAAGATTGACACCAGAAAATGCCTGTGGAATGTATGCAGTATAATTCCACAGAAATGTGTTAAACAGTATATAAATCCAAAAAAAATCTTGTAATTAATTCCTATCGACACCATCATCAAATACATATTTTATTAGAATTTACTAATATTTTATTAAATTATAAATTCTTAACTTATGGTATTAACTTTATATAAACAAATATAAAAAATTATAATTCTGATCATATAATGTATTTATTATTATTAATAGTTCCATGTCTTACGCTGACAGCCTAATGGTAATTGTATTGCTCAGATTTAGATAACTTTATATAGAATGTGTTTTAAGATTAGAACTATTTAATGTTTTGTATTGGCTTAGAATCTTAAGGGATCTTTTAGAATTGTTTAGGTTACTAAACTATGAATGCAATAAAAGCCTTCATATCTAGAATACCAAGCTTTATAGTATTAGTATAGGTTCGTTATATGCAAAAATGGAACAAATGTTTGTTGAGCAAAAAAAGCTTTTTCATGATATTTGTTAGATTCAAAAATGGTAATTGATAATCTCATATAAATTATGAGTATGATAAGTGAAGCAAAATAGGAACAAAATTTATTTTATTTACGTTTTATATTTATTTCTTAAAGATAACTTTGTAACTAAAAATCATTCCCACACAACAATATTACGAAAGACAACGAATCGAAAATTTCATTGCTTGTATTACGAACAGATTTTCCTGAATGAATTGTAAAATAGTTTAAGTGTATCCAATCGTTGTAACGCTTTCTGCTGTTTTCCCATAGTAACATAGGTGAAAATGTTTTTTTAAAAAAAAATATAGAAAGAAACTGACTAGAAAGGTAAAAGTTTGAGTGATTTTGGTGAAAAATATTCATCCATTTTTAATCCGTCAAAACATATTGTATATTAAAGCAATCTTTTCTTTTTAAATTACTATTTATATAACAATTCAAATAATATCTTTTCGTGATACTTATTTTGAAGAAAAATTCCAAACATAAAAAAAACCATAACTTGTTTTTCGACTGTGATAAGAAAACTAGTCCATTTTTTTAAGAAATATGGCAGAAACGTTTTACATTTTTTTTGTAAAAACTCCACCGCAGACAATTCAGATTACATTCCAAACTTTCACCATCAATTTTGTTCTGTCTCCTGTCTTCCAGATGCATCTTACTTTCAGCGAGGCAACAGATACTATCTTGGAAATATCAATCAAGAGTTTTACAGCAGTCAAAGATCCCTATCTACAAAATCGGTAATGGTTTCTATTTTTTGGCAACCTGAGTGATAAAAGCTCTTGTTACAGAAGCGACAAATACAAATAAAACACGGCTTAAAAGATCGAGGAAGCTGTTTATATAATTCGCTTGATTTTTCTTATGGAATATATTTGTAATAAATAGCACGACCGAACATACATACATTGTTTTTTATAACATACGATTTGTTAATGTATCGATGTATATTTATAAGTTAAAGAAACCAAATATTTGGTATATTAAGTATTTAATTTAAATACTTTTTACACATAGTATTGCTTTATCCAAAGGCGTAAGTATTTTTACTCGCCATTAAGTGATTTGTTTAACTTACAATTTTCTTATTATATAGCTTCATGTGAATGGTATTTTTAAACATCTCTTTTTGAAAAAAATGTTAACCAACAGCTTTGAAGAGGATCGATACATATTTTTTCGCATTTACTAATTGATTAAAAATGGTGGGTTTCGAAAAAAGAGTAAGTATCTTACATGTTTAATTGCTGAAAAAGAAGTTCATGTAAATACAACGAAACAAAGCAGAAAAAAAAATTTAAAACGGTTTATTATATCATAACTAATGGAACCTCCGACGGCGCTTAGCAACAGTAAATAGTCATTTTTTCAACAACAGGAATATATTAAATTTTTCTATTAGAATATTTATTCGGCAAATCGAAACAAAATTCCTCCTTAAGCAATAAATTACCCGTGAATCAATCAATGTCGGTTAGTTTCACTTAATTTCAATCTCATTTCATCATTACGCTGTGTTACGGTTCTTAGAAAATATTCGAACAAAAAAAAAACCCCATCTCATTATTCTCAAAGCAACTACCTGCCGCCACTTTATAAGCAGAAAAGCTACCGAGTAAAAAAATCTATTTGAGTTTCATAAATTATAAACTGGAACAGATGACTGGCAGGCAATTATAAAGACTGAGAAAACAATTATTATACTAGTCGACTATATTAAAGGATTAACTATCTCCGTTAATTCAGACACTCCTTTCGGCGTTTAACTCATGGTATAAAAGTGCATAATGACTTAACGGAATAAAGTTCCGAATACAAGGTCGTTTTATTCGTGCCTGACGAATAAAAATAATTCACTAGAAGTCACTAACATATATGTTTTCGGTACAGACGATATTTAATATTTTATGGAGATAATTATGTTTTATTACATTCTTAATCTGAATAATCGTTAGATTTTGTGTGAGTTTATTTGTATTCATTGTTCTCTACTTTTTAGATATTAATTCATAAAAATTGGTCAATAAATATTAGGACAGCTAGCATCTCAATTTCAAAATTCAAAAACAGGATGAACGACAGTTTTTAAATTAAAATCATATGATTAAAAAATAAATTCGAAAAGTTACTATATAGTTATATATAAACTGCTGTTTGTAGAAAATGCAACACCATGAAGGAATCATCAGAATCAAATGAAATTCGCAGCAAATGTCAATTATAGGATATTATGCAAATTAATAAAGTTTCAGAGCCATCGCGCGTGCGCGGCGCGCGCAGCGCCCTCTGAATTGATGCTGAAAGCGTATAAATAAAGTGCTGTAGCGGGACGTTGAAAAAAGTCTATGATTATTTGTTAGTGGCAAACGTTTAGTGAGACCTGAGTATGCCTCCACGACGGAAGAATAAGAAATTCAAGCAACTTACGGAGTTTGAACGAGGGAGGATAATCGGCCTTCGAGAAGGAGGATTTTTCTATCGCGCAATAGCAGCTCGTATGCAGCGGAACAGTTCCACAGTGATGCGAGTTTGGAAGCAGTGGACCGACGAGCACCGAACAACTCGAAAAACAGGCACTGGACGACAGAAGGTGACGTCAGAGCGCGATGATCGACACCTGCTCCGCATGGCGGTGAATGATCGCACAGCTTCCTCCAGGCAGCTGGCAGCACGTTGGTCTACTGCTACAGGTGTACAATTGTCGGCTTCGTCAATTCGTCGTCGTCTGCTGCGCCGTGGATTGCGTGCAAGGGTGCCTTTATACAGGATTCCCCTCACGGCGAATCATCGACGGCTGCGTCGGCAGTGGGCTCTTGAGCACAGAGACAGGCGAGCTGATTGGCACCAAGTTGTCTTTTCAGATGAATCACGCTTCAATTTGTGGACCCATGATGGCCGTGTTCGTGTTAGACGTTATGCCGGTCAACGCTGCCTTCCTGAGTGTATTATTGAACGACATAGTGGTCGAACACCCGGAGTTATGGTCTGGGGTGCGATTTCGTATCATGGACGATCCAATTTGATACGAATTGAGGGTAATCTCAATAGCAACAGGTACGTCCGTGAAGTGCTACAGCCCGAAGTCGTTCCTTTCCTTCAAGGCATCCCTGGAGCTATCTTTCAGCAGGATAATGCACGCCCACATGTTGCGCGGACTGTTCGAGACTTCTGTTCAGCACAACGCATGCAACTTCTTCCTTGGCCTGCTTATTCACCGGATATGTCGCCTATTGAGCACGTGTGGGATATGGTTGGTCGGCGTCTCGCTCGTGATCCGCGTCCTGCAGTTTCCAAAGACGAACTTTGGTTGCGCATACAAGCGATATGGAATTCTCTTCCTCAAGCAGATATTCAACATCTGTTTGACTCCATGCCACGTCGTATAGCAGCACTTATTGCAGCGCATGGTGGCTGCACCAAATACTGATTTCGGACGCTTAATTTGTTTCTTTTGTTTTGAAAATTTCATCATTTATTTGTATCAGTACAAGTCGTTTCTGCATTAAATTTCATTTGATTCTGATGATTCTTTCATGGTGTTGCATTTTTTACAAACAGCAGTATATATATCAAAAGTATAAAGGCTACTAACATAATCATTGCTTTCAATTGTTAAAAATGAATTGAAGTTTTTTTTGCACTAAATTTTAATTTTTTAATGGTAAAATTTTAAAATGAAAAGAACAATTGTCTTAAATTGTAAAAAATGTTTTGTAATACTAAAAGTTTAAAATGAGCATTACAATTGTATTAAATTGTAATAAAATGAAGAAAAAAATTTAATACTAAAAATTTAAAAATTCCTTGAATAAAATATTTTATGATATTTATAGCAATCTGTGTGGAATACAATAATATTAATACAAAAATTATCATTATACTTAATTGAAATTGCTTACGGCATTAAACATAATAAACACTATGCATAACTATATGATTTGTTCAAACATTTTTAATATTTTAAAAATGAAATAGAGACAAAATGATTTTTAATAATTATTTTCATGCAATTCTTCATTTTATAGTGTCATTGAATACTCTAAAACATAAAGTTATATATTTAGTAAATGAATTAAATACTTTTATTTCTTAAACTATTGTAGTCTAACAAATGTTGTACTAAAAGTACTTATATATATACCGTAACAGCCCAAATATAACGAGATACTTTTTGACTAATCATTTCCCGTTGAAATATTCGCCCTAAATTTGATGCTTAGGTAAAATTGAATGTAACAGTTCTTCTTGTTTCTTTCGAGATACTACCTAATAGGATTTTTTTTATGTTACTTAATTTTATTTCCATGAATGTAACATGGATTAAATATTAATTAATAATTAAAGAAATATTAATAATTAATAATTAATATTTTCTTTGAATTTGTTTATGTAAATTGAATGGATCGCTTCAAAT
>BMAW01040227.1:0-11112 GCA_019974015.1 Nephila pilipes | reverse complement strand
TATATATAACTTTTCATACATTTTAATTACAGAATGTGATAGAATTACCTTTACTTTATTTTAAAAATCCGTTGCAATAGCAATTTAGCAATTTCAGTCGTAATCGTATATTACTAAAATAAGGATTTATTGATAATTAACATTCGAAATCGATTTGTTTAATGCTGATAGCTTATTGGTGAGGATTAATAGCTTTTATTTTGATCTGAGCTAAACAACAAATTCCAAAAATTCTTATCTTAATTTTATGAAATTAAATTTCCTGGTCGGAGTATTAAGCAGTTTTTTTTAAAAAAAAATGTTAATGAAACTCGTTAGAGTTTTAATGATTCAACTAACTCTCTTAATATGCTTCTTTTCCATTTATTTATAAGCAATGTGTAGGTATATTTACTGCAGTTTCTGGAATAATTTATATAAGAATACTAGATTATCACTTTATGACTACATAATTTTAAAGGAAGCGAAATTAAAATCATAGTTCTGTCTTTCATTATTTCTGTTCTTTAAAAATTGTCCTGGTGGTAGAGTTTGGTTAAGAGACATTAGAAACTCGAATTCGAATCTTGATAAAGATCGTTAAGTGTATAATATATGTGATTGTGTTTGTTTACTAACGTCGTATTGAGAAGCAACTCGTAATTTTGAACCTCGGTCAAATGACGAGGACGATACCTTTCTTTCCAAACTTCCACACTACTCCCAAGGGAAAACTTGGGACATTCATTCATTAGGTTTAACGTACATTAGCCCCACAACACGGCGGGTCTTTAGTTGCATCGATGCCTGAACCCACGACTGGCCGAAAACACCTGCCGCCAGTCCGCGAGTTGCTGCAGCGTCAAGCTCCTGGGGTCTTATGCGTAGTATAATGGAGATATGTGTAGCAGAATGGATATCCATTAAATCCAACTAGTTCTCTAAGCATTAGAAGGAATATAGAAATGAGAGGAATACCTTAGATATGATATATTTTCTCTAATAACAAACTCTTAATAAATCTGCAAACAAATAGATCTCTCTACAAACAAAATAGAAACAACTCTTTTCTCTAATAAATATACAAAAGAAACAGAATTTCATTGTCATAGTACAATATTTAGGATTCAAATGCAGTCTTTTCTGAGCATATAAAAAAATAATGTATTTATATATTTAATTTAATTGAAAACTTAGAACTAACAAAAATGTTTCATATTTTTATTGCATAATATACTTTAAATTGGTTTTAAAAACGAGTTAAAATCTAGTTCATCACATCAAAATGTTGCATATTTAAAAAGGAAAAGTCCAAGGATGTAAATCTTGCATATCAGAATTTTTGTGCAAATGAATAGTCGTAATTGAGATCCCTTATAAAATGTAATTTTAAATGATATTTTTAAAGTATTCGATCATGATAATTTTTATTTATTTATTATCTATTTTTACTTTTTGTTCATTACCAATATAGAACTTTCAAAGGAGCATAAAACACTAAAAAGACCAAAGTTACGAATTTTTTTCGATTGAATAAAATACTCCAAGTAATTATCTATAAAAAGTTATTTCAATTCGACTATTTTTCAGTCATCTAGTGTTATTGTGTAAGTGTGTGTTCACTGACTTAATACTTTTCAATGGTTTTTTATTTTGTTTGCATTATATTTTCCTCAAAATGCTTTTTTTCCCTGTGTATTTAAAATACTCCTCACGATTTAAATTTTATTTAAATGTCACAATATGTTATATTATAAAAGAATAACACATTGGTTTTAATTCGGATAATCTGTCCTAAAACTTTGCCGAAGAAACATTTTGAGTGTTTTTTCCATTTAAATTGTACTCTATAAAGCTCAATTTCTTCCCCCCCTCCTCTCCATTGATTATGCAGTTTTAAAAAATTGATTTGATAAATTTTTTAGTTGGTGGCTAAATATGGGTATAAATTTTATGAAAAGTGTCATTTTAAAATTTAAGGAGGCGAAATTTAAATATACATGAAGAAACGGTGAAAAATTTTAATAACATAAAAAGATATAAATAGTTCCTTATATAAATTTAAATATATTATAAACATATATTAAACATTTTCTGAATTTCATGATGATCAAACAAAAATTTGAGATTCTGACATTTTGTTCCCCGTGTCTCCTGAACAGACTTTGATTTTAAAATAGACTTAATAAGCTTAAATTTCATTTATCGTTTCATTCAAGAGTGAATTCTGTTTCACCCTTCATTCCGAAAATCCTGGAGCTTATTGCACTTGGCAAAGGGTTGGCTAATTTCAAAGAATCCGATCGAAACTTGGAACATATTTCCACACAGAAAATTGTTCCAATTTTCATGAAAGTTTGTGGCGTTATAACACATACATCCATTTACGATGTAGCACTCTTAAAATTTAGGAACATTTCAAAAAACGCGCCATGGTTCACTTGAACACGTGAAGTTTTAATTCCATTTAGTAATATTGAATAGAATATGATACATAAAATATATCTGACACCATAGAAAAGGGATTGATTCAGAGGCAATTAGTAGTAGATTAAAATACGCTACTCTCTAAAAGTTAGCGAAGTCATGAAATAAAATTAATATTCAATTGTTTTGTAATCGGAAAATGTGTTTCGAATTCGTGTCTTTTTCATTCGTGTCATTTCTCGAAGATAGCTTTAAATTAGGAAAAAGCATAGCAAAGGAGTGTAGCGATTAAGAGCCGGAGGGTTACATGTTCAGTACTCAACTCCATTATTGATCTTGTAGAATAATAGATATTACTACACATAACACATCATATGGAATCTAGAAGCTCTCGTGTGGAGTGTTTTTGAAGGCTTAATGGCTGTAGCTTTATAAGTTTTCAATTTTTTTTAAGGGAACCAGGACATGCGAGGAATTGTGTAATACCATACCTAATACTCATTGTTCCCATAAAATAATAAAATAATGTATGTTATTATTTTATAGGAACAATGAACATATGACTTTATGAACATATTAATGACTTTATGATTTTATTGGGTGCCTAATAATGACATTTTAATCATTCTAAAGAAGTAAAAAAGTAACTTTGTTTGTCAAAGCGGTTTTGTTTTCTTCTATTTAAATATGGACATTTTTTGTGAGATAAATTTGCATTTAGATACTTTTTACAGAAAAATATTGCAAAGTATGATTCCAAATTTTTTTATGCTTCTATAAATGATACTTATGCACATAGTAAACCAAAAATATTTTTTTCCTCAAGTAATATCTAAATTTTAAGAAATAATTTTTTTATACGAAAAAAAAAATTAAAATTTCAAAATTACAAATTTTAATAATTTTTTCAAAAACATAATACTGTAATATCTTTTAAAAAGTTGGTTCACTATATTTTGTGTATTGTTTCGTATATGAGGAGTAAAATATTTCTTATTTTTATAGAATATTCTTTTTAAAATTGATACTTAAATGCAAATATATCTGAAAAATCATGTCCATATTCAACTCAAAGGAAAAATGAGAGACCTTTTAACAAAAAATTCTTTTACAGTTCAATAAAATATTTAAAACATGATTATTAGGCACACAAAAAAAGCAAAGCTTTAAGAATAATTTTTAAGCATAAAAGTCTTAGTAAAATAAAGTCTTAAATTCGGTATTTTATTTTCCCCCGCGTGTCCAGGGACCCTTACGCTTTGTTAAAGAACATATTTTCAAAAAGGTCATTAAGATGTACTGAAGACGAGCAAATACTCTGATTTATAAAATAAGATTTTAGCCATTGATTCGATTAGTTAAAAAATTGCGAATTTTCATATAATTATCTTTTGTGTGATTTCTTTTATAAGAAAAAAAATTTATTCATAATCATTACTTAAAGATATTATTTCATTGATATTGGTGAATAAAAACCTCCAAGCGCTGGCAAGGTAACATAGCTTCTGAAGGAAATATAATAGAGGGAAACCAGAAATAATTTTAATTTTTATCTATATATTTTTATAAATGCTACTTTATGATGCGTTTCTTAAGTATTGCTAAGAAACAATACTGTGTTTCAGACACTCATACAATTCCAAGAAAATAAGTGTCGAAAGCATTGTATGGGAAGATATTTCATAAGCATAAAGTACAATGTATACGAGCAGTTATTTCATGCAATTCAAGCATTAAAACATTCACGAGCATGCAATTTCGAGCATCAAAATTTGAGGGGGAATCCACATCGCCAGTTTCCGAAGATAAAGCCGCATATTTTTCTTTCCGAGGCTAATACTGCGTGCAAAATGTTTGAAAGACATCGCTTGATACTGTGTTTGATCATGGTTGAATAAACAGTGTGTCTTGAAGAAAGGTAAAATGTTTCTCAAAGAGTCACAGAAATAGAACAGTCGCAGAGAATTACGAGTACATAGTGACTAAAATAGCATCGTCGATAAAACTGCCCTACGAAAATATACTGTAGGTTGAGGAAGGAGAGTATACTTCAAGAGATGTATATAATACATATACCAATTCAAAAGAAGCACACACACACACACACATATATATATATATATATGTGTGTGTGTGTGTGTGTTATATTACATAGATGATCTAATTATTTTAGGTAAAACTGAGGATTTTAAACCAAATATTTCATTTTACCCTAATTATCTCAAATTATTAAAAACTAACCTTAATTCAAATACAGTAGAATTTTTAGATCTCGATTTGCAAATAGTTGACAATAGACTTATTAGTAATATTTTTGATAAAAGAGAGAGATTCGAATTCCATGTAATTAAAATACCTTTTTGGAACAGTAACCTACACAGATCCATTTATAGGAATATTTTATTGGGCTTTTATTACGTAATAACAAATTAACCACTTAATTTTTAATGTTATTAAAGTAGACAAGTTTTATAACATTAAAAAATTCTTCAACAACTGTTTGGATCATGATTATCCAATAAATTTCTTAAATACTTATATACATCACAAATATATTAAACATCTTTGCGAATCGTGATCCAATTTCAAATCCACCACACAACAATAGGTCCACAAAGTCGGCTTGTTAGTGGTCTAGCCGTGAAGAATTTATTTATTTATTTACATTTACACAGCTTACATTTGTACTCACTCTCTGTACCGTTATACTCCTTTACCATACAATTTATTACCAACCAATTGTTTGCATCCTTTTACATTTTATTACCAATCAAACAATGATTTAAATATTTTTTCAATTTATATGGTGATGATGTGTTATATTTTTTTCATTTTGAGTATGTGATATACATCTTGATGCTTAAAGAAAATTCCGTCTTACTACTCACATATTTGAATCTTCATTTCTTTGAATTTTGTAAGTAATTTTTATATTTTGATGTGTTGATAATTTTTAGAATTATAGATTTTATTTTTGTAAATTTTATCGTTGAAATTTTTTGCATTTTTTAATCATTGAACTCTTTTGTAATTTGGATTTCCCAATTCAGCCTACCTGGAATTATAGATTTTATTTTTGTAGATTTTATTGCTGAATTTGTTTGCATCTTTTAATCATGAACTCTTTTGCAATTTGGATTTCCCAATTCAGCCTACCAAGTCACAAAGGGGGAAGGTTGGTACCATTAAACTAGTTTAACCCCGTTTAATCGGTCCTCAGCCCGATATTGCTTTTTGACTTGCTGGGTTCCATATTTTCATTTATTTTTCTTTCATTGTTACATTTCTTTCTGGATTTTTGTCTTTTTAAATATTTTAAATTATTCTTTCATAAATTTTCAGTGTATATATATATATATATATATAATACTGATTTATATGCTTTAAAACTTGTTATATGCATTCTACTACGAGTTCACCTCAACGATAAAGATTATATGAAGTAATAAGCTGATTCCATGGAATACGCGGCAGTGGTCCAGAGAATTCACCATCATCACCAGAAATTCCAGGAAGTTGATTGTTATGGCCTAGAAGTAATGGCGTGATAGGGCATTAGGCGCAATAACATTATGCCATTTAACATCTTATTGTAGATGCAGATATCACGTCCATGTTACATTGATATTTCCAGAAGTTATGTATGCCTTTTTTGTGGTATAGAAAATCCAGACTCTCTTTTAATAAATAACAATGAACGCAGTTATAGTGTCCAAGATGTTAGAAGGAGTTTGAGGTCTCATATTCCCTGGATTTAAATCTTATGAAACTCGTCGATATCCTCTTAAGAAACTCAAAGAAATCACTTTCCTTGAACTGTACATCTCATTCGCCTTTAAAAAACGAATAAAATTCAACCCTCTCCCAAAACTTTCCTCGACATAGATAACGGTTGCTGATTGTGTATTAGAGTCTAAGGAGATCTTGTTCCATATTAATCTAAGAATAATATCTTATCTAAATTTAGCAAAAACGCATTTTAATGATTATTTAAAATATCTATAAGGAGCATTTTCCTTTTGCTTTCTTTTTCCTTGCTCTGAAATATTTTACGCAATCCAAATTGAACAAAATATTTTTTTTACATGTATACTAAGTTTCTTTCTCCTGCCTATCTCTCCCAATGTTTACTATAAATTATATCATAAAATATCTGTGTTTATTATCAATTGTCAATCAGTGTCATATGAAGAACTGTACATAATTTAATAAACTATTCTTTCTTATATAATTTCCTGAGTATATCTTAAGATTATATACATATATATGTATATATATATATATATACGTATATATACACTTTATTTAATATACTCTTAAGAAATTCGGTACTTTTGTTATCTCAAAAGTAGAAAGTGAATAACACTATTTTATTAGAAAAATTTCTTTCAAGTAGTGTTAACATGATTTTTTTTCGCTTCTTAATCGAAATAAAAAAAATTAAAATTTGACCAAAAAAAATTTCAGTAACGATGGGAAAATGTAGCATAAAATAGTTAAATAAATCTTTGAAAAAATAAAGGATTATTATACTCGTTCATTAGTTCATTGCTTGATTTAAAATAGAAACTTGTAATTTCTAACTGAAAGCAAGACAGTAGATTTTTCCCCAAAAAATGTGCTGTAAAAGTACCCAGTCTAGTTCTTATACGTCTCCTTGTCATCTAAAGCCGCTTATGTGCGTGCTTTCAGCTGTTATCTCTAAGCAGATTATCGAGACTAAATCGTGAGGAAGACAAATGATAAGACTTCCATTAAGCCACTAATGTGGTACGTAGGGATTTGGAATATATGTGTGCTCCTATTGGACACAAGTGGTGTAAGTCACAAATTCTAATTGCATGGATTTTTTTCCTAATAGAATGTTTCCTGCGTTATCTGTAGACTTTTGAAAATTTTATTTGAAATTCAGCAGTAAATTAGACAATACTGAAGTGTACCGAAGCAAAAATTTTCACGAACGAAATCTTAACAATTTAATTCAATTTATTTGCATCCCTGATGAATGAAATTGTTTCGAATTGATAATCATTTTGGAACAATCGAGTGAAATACGGTAAAAAAACGACAACAATTGCAATACTACAGAAATCAGTAATCGAGAATATATGGTGCGATAATATATACGTGATTGCAATTACTGTTATTAAGCTTTGAATTATCACCTTCCATGTGCAAAATAATATCTCTCATATTTGCGTCATCAGCTGTATATCTAATGTAAGTTATTTGTTTCAACAAATTATTTATGCTAGATCAGAGAACTTTCGAATTCAAAAAACAGATATACTTTCATATTTTATGTATAGAAATTTTTCCTATCGTTGTTTTGAGAAGACTACATTGCTACCCAAATAATTTTTTTTTCTATTGCGTGTTGCTATTTATGCAATAGAATACGAATGATCAGGGTGCGGTAGAAAGGTTGCCCTAGTTTCAAAATCTGGTAAAACCCAAACAAATGAAGATATAGAAAAAACTTTTTTATTTTTCAGAAAAATGCATAAAATTCCATTATGATTCAAGATGTTTTGAAAATCACATCGCTTCAGGGGCAGTCGCTAACCGAGCTAAGTTGCGAAGTCTATCTCGGCAGTTCGCCATAACTCTTTGAATCAGGTCTCGTGGAATCATATTCACTTCATACGTTACTATTGCTTTCATATCTTTTGAAGTTACTGGCCGATGATGATACATTCACGATTTTAGGTACCTCCACAGAAAATAATCAGACGAGGTCAAGTATGGTGAACGTGGGGTAACCCAATAATACATCGCAAAGAAACAAGATGATCCAGAAATATTTCTCTTATAATTCCAAGTGAATGTCGTGAGGTATAGGATATGAGACAATATTCGTTGGAATAATTAATCTTCCTGATTATGATCGCTGAATAACTCAAGGACTTGTGGATGGAGAAAGTTTTCAAGCAGTTCACAATGATGATCTGATTAAGCAATTACTGTAACAGCCTTTCTTCCGCAAAAATATGTCGAAATCACCCATGGCACATCAGACGGTAATCTTCTCTTTGTGCAGTGGCATCTAGTGGAGCTCACAAAAGTTACTGTCAAACCCTATACTTAGCATTCTGTATGTTAGCCATCTCCAATAGATGGAAGTGATCTTCCTCACTGCACATCGGAACAGCTGTAAAGGGAATATTCTGACCCCAAGAAGTCGTACGAATGTCATAATCCCTCTCGCTTAACTCATATACGACTGTTATCTTATAGGGATGTATGTTATATGATTATGATGTAATTGTTTATTAACGTCACACTGAGGAGCAACGTGGTTATTACTAGCAACGAACCTCATTATTCTAAACTTCGGTCAAGTGGTCAGGAGGATACCTGAGCAGACACCTCCCGCTCCAAACTTCCACACCAAAGGGAGCCTTTTTCTTCGGACTTCAATCAGATTTATTGTACATCAGCCTCTGCTACACGGTGGGTCAACTAAAGCAATATCTAGTTTAGTTTAATCAATATTTAAGGCAAGATGATTATCAGATTTTAAATAAATTTAATAGTGACCCGTTTTTTTGACAAGTTTTCCCCAAAAGCGAGATAGTCGAAACGAAAGAGAAAGTATTGAGTTGGTCAGGCCCTAGAAAATAATGAACAATAAATAAAATTTAAATTTCATAAAATGTTATAGGAAAAAAAGTATAAAATTTTTATTCTAAAAGCAATTGTGATTATTTCTTCGTCATAATCTGCGATCTTTTTGAAGTTATTCTAGTCATTTATTTAAGCTAGGAAAAGGAAATACAAAGAAAATAGACTCAAAAATAAATAATTAAATAAAATTTTTCTCATAATTTATAGTTTAGCTATTGTTAACAAGGCACTAGAAGCAACACGATGGCTATTGGCGAAGGACCTCATAACTTTGAACTTCAGTAAAGTGACGAGAACGACACTTGAGCTGACATCTTCCTCTCCAAACTTACACACCTCCCCAACAGGAGGTCTTGGGACCTCTACAGGTTTAACATGCATCAGCCCCTCGACACGGTGGGTCTTTAATGGCATCATTTAACATCGAACCCACGACTGATGAAAACAAAGCCAGGCATGAGTTCACGACCACAAGTCTACTGTGGACTCAATCACAATAAAAGCAACAATCAAGGGTGATTATATATATTATATTGGATAGAAAAAAGCTTTAAATAGTTATTATTTATTCCCATGTAACGATCGCATCGCCTCTCTTTCGTTATTTAGAGACCTTTAATCCACCACTAATGATTAAAGCTCAGTCAAACATCAAATTAATTAAACAAATAAAACTTTAACTGAATATTTAATAAAACAATCAACATCCACTGTATCTACTATACCTGTTGAAGCAATTCCCATGCGTACCCAAAAGAATATTAAACATTTTTACTTAATTGATCATTATTACAATTGGAATCGAGTCAGGATCGAATCAACCTCATATTTTTCAGTCTCCTTTTTTTCCTTAGTAGACCTCAATTTATATATGAACGCTGCTTAGTATAATTGGCAGTTAAGATGTTTGATTTAATTAGCATCCAGGAAATGTCCATAATGACAGCTAAAGAGAAGCAAGCCTCACAATGTTTCACCCTAACCAACTGAAATTTGCTGAAAGGGAAAATAAAAGAAACAAAATGGTGTTGTTGATATAATTTGAACTTTCATAGATTTGAAAACAATTAGAAATTAAATCTTGTGTAGACCTCGTGATTAAAAACATTTCAAGCAAACGAAACTAATATGTTCCCTCTAGCAAACTCAAAACTTATTTTTAGACTGTAATAAAAGTTCGTTTTCAGAAACTGCAGTTTCTCCTGAGAAGCAAATACAAAAATGCACGTTTAGAAGTAACAACCAATAAAATGTCACGCGTTTTAAAAAAGGTATTCGAAGTGGCTGGAATTTCTCCTGGGGATAAATATCTCAGACTTCTACATTATTGGAAAACTGTAGCAATCTGTTATACAAGTAGCAGAAATTGGAATAAAATGAATTACAAATAAGAAATATTCTAGAAAATATGCAGAAAAGATACAGCTCATTCTGTCACGCAATCCTAGAATAGGCTTATATCGATCTGATACTAAAAGAAGAGAAAACGAAAAAGATTTAAAATGATTCCTGTTATTTTATCGTTTGGGGTATTAAAAGAATATAAAATTGTTTAACGTTAGAGTAAAAAAGGCCTGATGAAACAAAATTTTGTATTTAAATAGAAACACAAGTAGATCAATTCGGGGTTTGAACAACTGATTAAACAGTTACTGTCACGTAATATTCAGATGTGTTAGTACTGAGCAAATCTCATTTGATTTTCACAAAACTTCTTCTTACTGAATAATAATGGTTGATTCATTATTTATTTTATGAAATTGAAAGATTTTCGGATAAGCATTAAAAATCTTAAAAACATTTTTTCGGTAACCATCACTCCGATAATAATTTTTTTATTTCTTAAAATTGGTATAACGTTCGAAATTTTTTTTTCCTTACTGGAATCTGAAAATGAATGAACATAAAATAATTCAATTCAGTTTTAACTGGAATGGATTATGGGAGAAAAAACAAAAAATGTTGAGCTTCTTTTTTTTAAAACAAAATTTTCGTGTTGACAACTATTAAAGCTTCCTTAGTTTGCTATTGTTATCCAAAGGAAAGGTTTATGTATATATATATATATATATATATATA
>BMAW01040225.1:81179-113950 GCA_019974015.1 Nephila pilipes | reverse complement strand
TGAAGTTACGTATTGCTATCATTTTCTATTCAGTAAATAATGTTCTTCCTATCCGCCTTTATTATAGTCTCCACGGACAAATCCTGGTGTAATGTTGTTTTTCATGCCACGCCTAAAGCCCATTGTGAATTTGGTACGCTATCATCTGTTTTGTCGTTTTGTGCATATACTTCTGCAAATGCGTATACCGCGTACTTACGTAGATTTTTGTAAAAGGAAATACTTCATTAAGATGCCGTTTTGAGAAAGTGAACTCAATTTTATTTCGAACTTGGCGAACATATCGAATGCAGACAAAATTTGTTCGGGGACGTCTTCAATGGACTAAAAGAGCCGACACAGTGTTGTTAAATTGTACACCTGACGATCGTCACGGCAGTTTGAGATCGATGACGGATCATTGAGCTCATAGGACACAATAACTGGTTCTGCGAATTTTAATTGAAAGATTGAGAAAAGGCTCTTAATTTGTTTTCGGGTTCTGATAGATCACAAATTGGCATCTTCAGTGTACTGTTGATGAGTTAAAACATCACATTCTTGTTACCATCGTATTCATTTGACCCAGAAGCCCGTGATTTTTCTTGTTTCCAAACATGAAGAGAAGGATTAAGAGGAGTGAGTGAATAATGTCCAGATATAGTATGCTGCGCCAAACAAGATTTAATCCGGTCTGACGTGAAGAAATTAAAAAGACAAAATGGGTTTGACAAGAAGGTGGTCGTACCAGAGAATGTTAGGATAACGCGGAGCGCGTCATCTAAAGCTTACTCAAAGACAGTAAATCCCATAGGAGAAAAGATCACTAATGTGCATCGGTGTCATGATGCCCGTACTTCAATAAAAGAAGGCTGGGCAAGTCTCTAAGGTCCGAAGAGGCGATTGATTGAGCATTGATTTGATGAAAAAGAATATCTCAGCATATACCACTAGAGCTGTTATCGATCTCTATAGATGAGTCAAATTTTTCACAAAATTGAAATAACTCTATTTGTATATATTATGTAATTTGAAAGTAGTCACATTGAAAGGTTTGTTTAGTGAAAAACTGGGTAGATTTTAGAGAAAGCTTTTGAAGTTTTCTTTTCGATGAGGAAAAGAGTACCGTCTTGTTTTAACAAATAAACAAAATAACTTAATCGTACAAGACGACACATATGTAGCAAAGCTTAGCAATAACCCCACAAACGAAAATACAGGACTTTGGGATTATATTATAGAGATGGGAAAACATCACTTATAATAACGCTCTACAACTTGAAAGGTCTCAATGGGCAATAAATTTCAGTATTAAACACTGAAAGTGCAGACTCAAAGTCCACTCTCCTTCATATTTAAAACTTTCCCGTCAGACGTGTGCGTCATATGGAAAAATTACCAAATGTCTGTAACTTTCTTCCTACGGCTTTTCATCTCGTATTCCAGCGTTTTCGATCACTTCCTTATTTGTCGCCATAAGTTGCTGCTTTCTGCCGTTAAATAGTCCACTACCCGTCCACGTGAAGGGAAGAGCTTGAACTCTCTTGTATCCGGTGACAGTTCCTTTGTGAACTCCATCTTTCCTTCCGCGTAAGAAAAGCATTGCAGAGAGGTCAACTCATGTATCACAGCAATCAGATATGCGTACCCAACCTGAAGAAATTGCCCAGGTAAAGAAATAAACAACAACATTCTAACTGCGATCCTCGAAGTATTAATTTTAAATTAAAACTACACTACACAAGAGTTGCTACCCAAAGGAGATATAAAGTTTCGAAGCATACGATGCAACATCTGTTAGAGATGCATTACAGTGGACAACAGCCCCGTCTAGCATGGTGGGTCTTTAGATTTTACTAAAGGATCGAACCTTGTGTGACTGCATGAAAAATATTTTGCCAAGAAACCACGACCACCAATAAGTAAAGAATGGACAAACAGGCTTCCATACGTTTAGAAAAATTTTTACACACCACCGATTACCAAATATCAATTCACTTCCTGAAAATCAGCAACATATTTAAACTCCACCTTTTTCCATGATAGATTTCTGTTCATTTTATTATAAAAGGATTTACTATCTGACCCTGGGTAACATGAAGAAAATCTGACTGCACAAATAAATTGTTCCACCGTCTGGAGTATGAAACAAACACTCCTTCTATTGATAACAAGATCGTTAAAATGTTTTTCATTTCTTTAAAGCAAGATTTACACAATAAAACACAACAAATCATTTTAATCTTAAGAGCAAAAAGGATTAACCTTCAACTTCCTTCTAAAAACAAACATTACTTAGATAACCGTAGTTTATAACACTCATGTATAATAAAATTTGAAGGAAAAATAAACTCCATTAAAGAACAAAACCGGAACCCAAAGTTCACAACTTGCAACAGTTTTTCCCTGACTTCCTTGCCATGCCAAGACTTGTGAAAACTATGGTTGTATAGAGAAGACAGAAAAACAATAGTATTGGTTGATTTGTTTATTCTTGTCTCCTGTCGCGCACAAGAACATGTGGTCCTTCACCACCCTAGAGAATTTTCTTCGCTGGGAAGAACAGATAGAGAAACGATTTTGAACTTCATAAGAAGTTAGATTGATCTTGTTTTGGAGTTATGTGTTAGTTTCTGATGTTTATGGATTACCAATAGTATAGAAAGCACAATTATTAGTAATTTCGATTAAAAGATTATATGGTAGCATATATGTATTTTTAATCGAGATATTATATGGAAAGACTATTGAAGTCTGTGATAGCTAAGAGTTATAAAAGAAAGAATAATTTCATATCTATAAACTATAAGGATAAAGAAATAATAAAATATAATTTTATACCTTCAAGGATTAAAATAATCATTTAAAGAAACAGCATCAATATCATGCTAGATTTCAGAATTATTGAGAACAATAATGATTTTTAGCATTCAAATACATCTATTGTTATATACAACAATCTAAAATATCCTTAATTGTTCATACACACCTTTGCGATGTACAAAATTAGGAACAACATGATGTCTACTGTTGATCTGAATTCGCATTTTAAACTGGTCAAGAGGTGAGGATCTCTCCAAAATCTCCACACTACAATAATTAGAGAACCTGCCTTGACTTATTTAACTGATGTCCGCCTGCAAGGGGCCGCGTAGCCTAGTGGTCAAGGTTGTCGTGACCAAGCACGGGCGGTTTTCGTTCAAATGCGGGTTGTTCGATCCTTGGCCGCCAAAGACCAAAGCCGCCGGGGCTGATGGTCACAAATCTGTTCGGGGTCCAGCCCCGTTGCGGTGATGCTAGGAGAGGGGGTGCCAGCTCGTGTCAGCCCGCCGCTCTGACCGTGGCTCAAAATATTACGAAACCTGCCTAATAGCCTCTCGTAAAGTTGCTTCTAGTGTTAATATAAACTAAACTAAACTAAATCCAGCCTTGCAAAATGATAAATGAAAAGTCTCGAAACTGCAACCAAAGTGAGGACCACATTGACTAGGACCTCTCGGTTGTCGCTGAAATATCAGCTGAGAGGAACTTAATTTTAGCAAGACCCAGTAGAGGTTAAAATATTAAATAAACTTAGTCCTGCTCATTATTTCAAACGTTTCCCTTGCATTAAGAATTAATAATTAAATATGTAAATAATTAAATGCCTTAATGATATCTTAAAACAGATTTTCTAAGCAAATCTTTTATGTTTCAGGAAATTAAAAGTATTCTTCTGGAGTCGATTAATGTACGAATATAATTCTATAAAAATTAATAGAACTTCTGTTCTTAAAACATGTATTTGATGAAATATTAAATTTACTGAAATTAATTTATATCAAGTGATAATGTGCATTTTTCAAAAATATCGGAAAGAGAAAAATGGAATCACAGTTAAGAAATCCAAATACCCTAGCAAAATTTTGCAAATTATTTTATCGATGGGGTATTATTCTTTAAAGAAAGTATAAATGCGCCAATCTATTCCACCCCAAAGCGTATCAAATGCGATATGCCGCGTTTAATTTTCTGTGCCCAGCGTATCAATAGAGATCTGCTTGAGAGGAACGTTTGGTTTGAATTTTTATCGAGCAATATAGGCGTTACAATACCAATAAAATCATATAGATAGTTATTGGGATGTTGACCTGGTGATATGGGCTTAAATTTGCCTCTGAATCAGAAAGGTAATTGTTAGAACACGTAAAGATGGCGCGGCTCTTTAAACAAATGACATGATTTAAAGAGTGCACTTTGTTTTCGCCTTGTTTTTCTTTCTTCACAAAAAGTTCGAATGAGAATTTATGGATGTTTATAAGTAGGTTTAGTAAAGGTGATGCTTCCAGCTGTTCAAATATCGGTTTTATTTAGAAGACAGTCGAAGCGCACGAAAGAAAGTATTATCTGATACTGAAATTTAATTAATGAATGAATCTGACAAAGGATGTTATGAAAATACACTGGTTATCATAAATTAAGGAAAATCAAAATAGTGATAACTCTTTCAAAAGTGTCAATAAAGTGTCTACTCTGAAGGTGGTCTGTATGCGACGACCAGCCATTGAAGCCGTCACATCACGCCATAGGAGACTGTTTGCAGTGGGGCCTGACAACATGTCCACTGGACGTCGACTGCCTGGAGGCCTGTTCTTTACGGATATGAACCAGGTTTAGTCTGAAAGTGACAGTAGACTATTTGATATGGAGAGAACTGTGAATCCGTTATCATCCATCAAACATCCGAAAGATGGCCACGGAAGAGGCAGTACAAAGTTTGGGAGGTATATCCTTAGAGGGCACACAGACCTCCACATGTTCTTCCAAGGGGAACCGTGAATGCTCAGGTTATACGACAACATCTCGAGATGCTTATGTGCCCATATGCTGGGGCGATTTTGGTGATGTTTCAAAGCTACAGGACGATAATGGCACCACAGAAAGTCAGACAGCGACATTATCTTCACCAGGAACAATTACGCGCATGAGTGGCCAGCTCGATCCCCGGACTTGAATCCTATCGAGCACGTTATGTTTGTGGGAGGCGCAGAGCTCGCCATCGTCCGCCCCAGACCTTTGCCGTGCCCGCCACAAGAGCAATGGCTCAATTTCATTGAACTGATAGACCGCATAATTTGAGCATCACACACGCCATGAAAGGTATTGCTTCAGAGGCAATCATAACCTAAGGTATTAAAGGTACTTTTCTATTGCAAACCGATACCTTAATTTGTTTATTTATTACAAAAGTTAATTTTATGTACAACAGCACGTTCGATAATTTTTATGTTGCTTAATACCTTAATATGCTGGTTGTGGGTGTTTCATAAGATTCCATGTACTTCTTGAGTTATCAATTATCGCGATTTTTGTGAATTTTCCTTAATTTATGATAACCAGTGTAATCCAAATCTGTACATAGCCACTGAAGGAGGAGAAAGGACGAAAAAGATGTGTTCTTTGCTCGAAAACTTACGTGGAGCGTCAAAATATGTGTGTAAGACAAGTGACATTGGACTATTCATTTAAGATTTTATAAGAAAACCATATAGTAAAATAAAATTAACTTTTTGTATCTTAATATTCCATATAATGGTACATCAATACACGATGAAATTTATGTAACAAATGTATTTATATTTTGTATTTTCTTTAAAGATATGACTTTTTAAGTAATTTTATGCATCAAATATATAATTTTCGATTCGATTTTCTTTTTTCATATATATTAAGTTTAATTTATTTTAAATAATATGCGTAAAAATCAAAATTTTCTAACGTATAGCTGATTTTAGAGGAATTTTTTTCGCGAATTTGGCTTAATATCTAAAATCGTCTGGGCGCATCGTGACACTCCGCGGTAAGAAGCCGCGGGCCACGGAAACACTTCTTTTTTCTCCCTCCGTAAGGAAAGGGTTAAAGCAAAAGTACAATGGAAGCTCAAAGATTACCCGTATTGATCCTTTTTTCCCTTAGAAGTTATTGAATATGAGTCATTTGAATACCAATGTATTAAGGATTCGAGGAAAAAATTCTTAAGGATAAATGACCATTGTATTGAAGAGGCAATCACCTAATAAAATTGCAAAAGAATTGCTAAAATTGTTTGGAGAAGAACGAGCTAGGAAGGATTCGAATCAGAGAAAAAGTGAATCGAGTGGGCAACGTAGGTTCTGGCCGATGGAAGACGATGTTGTTTTCTTTTGGATTAGAATTTTCGCAGTTTGAATGTGTATTTGGTTTCCACAGCCTATTTGAAAAGATTGACTCAACGTATGAAATTTTCATTTGAAATAAATAATGTTATTTTTGGATCAAGGCTATCTTTGTGTCCAGAACCAGCCATCAGTTGAGTGAGTTAGTGAGTGGGCGGGAGTGACTATGAGGTTTTATGGCGGAAGTGCCAAAGTAAGCTATGCTGTTCCAAACATTTGTCAAAATAACTTAAAATAATATAATTTTCTTTACACGGAAGACACACAAGGTGTTGCCATGAGGTGAATGAACACATTTTTACTGGCGCAGTCAACATGATTGAATTGGTGCCGAATCGGCTAAATTTTGTAAAGGTAAGAGATCTTTTATTTCTGAAATCTCTAGAATTTTCTTGTAATTTCTTTTTATGTGCATGATAGTTTCTTCTTCGGTTTCTATTGTTCGATACTTGTGAAGTTTATTTAACCTCTTACTTTAAAGTTTGAATTTGCTTCTTAAATAAAAAAAAAAAGGGGGGGGGGACTTAATTCCTATAAGTGAATTTGTGATTGCATTTCTGGTTATTCATACATTTTAAATTCCTATAGTAAAATTATGCTTGGAAACACAGTTGTTTTTAAAAAAATGTTTTGGAATGCTCTATAAAATAAATAACATTCTATAAAATTTTATTCAATGAAATATAATAAATGGAATGCTACATAAAATAAATAACAGTAAAATAAATAATTAAGAATGCGTTATTGCACAATTTCGAAGCACAGTGATAAGAAATAAAATCGTCAGCTATAGTTCATTTTGTATTCCTCATAGTATTATTTGTTCGCTTAACGCGATTTGCTCAGTTAATAAATAAAATCGTCTGCTAATCTGTATTCCTCATAATATTATTTATTCGTTTAATTGCTGAATTTATTTAATTTAGCTATTAGTTTGTGGAACTTTCGGCTAAAATTAACAGGAATAATTAAGTTTTTTTTTGTTTTGTTTTTCTGGATTTATATGTTAAGTTCATAATATTTAGACTTGTGTAAAGAAACAGTTTGTTTCTCGCTTTAATTTAGAATTGGTATGTAATTATTTATTAAGAACATCAGCACTAGACACACATTTTCTGTCGTTCCGGGGAGCTGGAGCAATAAATTTCTTTTTAGCTGCAACAAAACTGTTCGATTAAATACCCACACAAATAAAGTGCTGCACTCAATTGTAAATAAAAATTATGAATTATTAACATCAATTTAAATACAAAATTAAGTTATACATCACACTACAAAACACAAAACAGATTACGTAGGAGAGCAAAAGTGTTTTCTGATTAAAGTTCGTTCTGTTTTTGCGCTGCTCACTCCAATCAACAGCCTTTTCTGGCGGAAATCACGTGGTATCTGCAGGAAAATTTTTCGATCTCGAACAACTTGTTTGTTTTCTCTATTGACCATAATAACAGACATGACATTTTTGATGAGAAATCGAAAGGTAGACCTACAGTCTCTGGTATACGAATTAGAAGAGGATCTCAGCCCCAATTGCAAGATAATCGATTTGATCAACTAAATATAGAATAATGTGTATTATAATGATGAAGATGCTAAAGTCTTACTGAAACGATAGAGGGTGTCAGACTAGAAAAGGAAAAAGAGATCAGGCTAGAAGAGGAAGAGGTGAAATTTCAGAAGGTAGTAGAAGAAGAAAGGCTGTGGGAACTGAAAGAAAGATAGAAAAAAGAAGAAAGACAGAGATAACAGGCAAAAGGAAGGAATACCGAGGGAAGAAGAAAGATAGAGAGAACAGAAAGAAAGACAAAGGTGAAAGTAGGAAAGACCGAGGGAAGAAGAAAGACATAGACAAATGGTAGAAAGACAGAAACAACGGGAAACGGAATTTGAATTTAAAACATTGAGGATAGAATAATTGAGGAAATTATATTTGGACATTTCTGAGGGGCGGGGAAAAATACAACACTCTATGTCCTGAGTTGGCTAAGATGATACTGAGGCTCTATTTAAAGAATGATGATATATCATTTGAGTTATCCGAGTTCGAAAGACAAGTGAAAGGATTGATGTTGCCCTAATGACTGGTTTTATGGATTACTCAAGGTAGTACCTTCTGAATTAGTACAATCAATTGCTCCAGAATCGAAAGAGAATTTTGACTACAGCACATGTATTAAGGGAATACTATTAAAAAGATTGAAATTAAACTCAAAAGAATTTAGAAAAAAAATTGTTCATCACCAGAAGAACTCTGAGGAAACATGAAGGAATTTCGTTTTTGAAATAACTAATTACTTTCAGGAGTGGATTGACGGACTTGAAGTGAATACTTCCGAGAAGTTGAGGGATTTGGTTATCAAATAAAGTAGCGAGTTCTCTCAGAGATCAAGGGACACTTCTTGGATAAATGGGCGAAATTAATATTTCCTTGGGGCTGACAGAGAAGCTTGATGAATATGAAAGCCTTCGAACCGTACTCGGATCTCCTATTTTAATGAGTCAGTGGGAGAACCGGGAAGTTAAGCGAGGTCAATTACCTCTTCCTGAAGAAAAACGGTATGCTGAAGGAATGTAGAATCTTGAAACACATCGACCTTTCAACAGCAATTGGAATTCAAGACATCAAGCGTAATATTGGGGGACTGGGAGTGTAAGGCCATACCCGAAGGTCACTTGTTATTCTTGTGAAAGGGAAGAACATACAACACGATTTTCTCCTTCTAGGTTTCCTCAAAAAAGAGAACCAAGTCGAACCTTCTAAAACAATAATGTCTCCGCTGCCAAGCTTAGCGGAAATCAGGATTTTACCGTCCTAACCAGTAAAATAAGTGTTCCCGTGGAGGATTCAACTAATGTAGGAAACCTTAGGCCCTACGGGTAAGAAATGGCTATCAGTAGGTTAGAGAAATTATAGATTCTGGTTCTCAGATTTCGGTAATACGCGAAGAATTCACTCTCGGAGTACAATATGAGGGAGATGGATATAACGAAATTGTCTCGCGTTTGGAGGGAAGGAAATGGCTCCTTTACGAATATTTGAAATGAGTAATGACGGCGGAGCACATGGCGCTGAATACGGTATCGAAGAAACTGCACTACTCATGATCACTACTCACCCTTAGGCGACGAATATGTCCATATCCTCTCTGAAATGAAAATGGAAGATCCTTCTTTAAGATCAGAAGCTTTGGTATAATTGTTGTCTATCCAGCCTGGTAAGGAGAACGTGATTCAAAGATACAGAGATATAGTCAAAAGAAGAAGAAATGTAGTGGGGTTATGGAAGATCCTCACTTAGTGAAATGTTTAGATTATGTTCTTTTACAAAAAGTTCGTAGTGAAATCAGTTACAAAGAAAAAGAGGAGGAAGGGTTTGAGAGTCTATTTTTGAAATATAAGGATGATGGAGAAGAAAGATTTCAAAATTTCAATTTAAAACAAAATTGGGTAAAATCATTTATCGACAAGTTTTCAAAAATCGCCATCCAGAGAAAAAGGAACTTTTTCTTCCAAATAAAATGGGGTACATTATAGTTTTGGAAGATGAATTTAATTAGAGGGCCATTCCTATAACTTTACTAAGAAGCAAATCCAATTGTCCAAGTTTTGAATCCTAAGCAACATTGACTACTAATGGTATTGTGATTAAAAAGGTAACTCAAGTTTTATCATATTTATGACAAGGTTTGCATAATAAAAGGACCAAGAAGAAATATAAAGGTAAACTAAAAGAAAAAGAAAAGAAAGCCCTAAACTTGATGATGTATTTTGATATATTAGAGACTATGTATCTACCCTGGAAAATAGAGAGAAATCAAAATAAGATTGCAGATCCTTGAAAAAGGAAATTGTATTTTGAAAACCAGGAATGGATTATGAAAAACACAGAGAAGACAAACAAAGAGAACTAGCTAATGAGTGGTATAATATATTTATCATCAGAATGTGGTGAAAATGCTGAAATCCGATCTAAGGATAAACCCTTGCTTTGAATACATGGTGTACATGAAGGGAATGATAGCAGATTGAAGGCAAATTAAACAGCAAACTGGAAAGAGATGTGCCTGAAAGTTATACTAAAGGCTAGCCTGGGGCTCTAGAAAATACAGTGAATAAGAGTAACAAAGAAGCTCTTCCAAAAGCTGATTTTCGATATGGTGTTAAAATTGCTGATGACAGAGAAACTAAGAGAACTGGAACTGGGGGAAAAGATGAAAAAACTGAATGGTCTATTATTGAGAGAGAAGTATTTTATTATCTAAAAAAGTTCAATATTTGGGTATGTTTCGCTCGAATCCTTGTCATTTCAGACCATAATCTTTTAACCTATTAAAGCAATAGTGTCCCTTATTGAGCAAAATTATCAAGCTACGCTTTGGCATTGCAACGGTATAATCTAACACCGTATCACATGGGAAAGACACTCAGCATTGGTAATGAAGTTGGCTGATCAAGGTTAGTCGTAGACTGTATTGACTTAATTCAGAGCACATGAGTCAAGCCCTTTGTTTCCTCATGTATGGTTTCTTTTCTTGTTATTCACAATTGTGTCAAAACAGTCATTCACATTTTTTAAATATGAAGAATTTATTTGCTTGTATCATATTACGGTATATTACGTTTTTGTGCTAGAGATTTGCATAGAAATTCCGAGCTCTTGCCTATAGTATTCTACTGTGTTAGTGTTTGTTAGTGTATTCTATAACGCGTTAGTACTATACTTTATTTGTGTTAGTGTTGTATTCTATACTATGTTAGTGTTTGTTTTGTGGTTCTTTTGCCAACTTTGCGTAGCATCATCGTCCCTAAGGCAAAGGATGAACTTCCGTTGGGGGATGGTGTAAAAATCCTAAGAAAAAGAATCTAAAGCTTACTAACCATTGAGTTGCCGAGGTGGCCGCCTAATAAAACTACAGCGGAATCGCTGAAACAGTCGGGAGAAAAACGTGCTGGGAAAATTTGAACATGAAAAGATAGAATTGAGCTGATGGCTAGTTTCTGGTCGATTTGAGACAAAATTGAATTTGTTTGGGTTGGAATTTTCACAGTTGGAATGTTTATTCGGCTTTCAAAGCCTCTTTAAGACGATTTACTAAATGTATGAAATATTTATTTAAAATAAATTGTATTATTTCCGAACCGTGGCCATTTTTGTATCCATAATTTACTGTCAGTCGATCGAACGCTTTTTTATTTTGAGCAATTTATTTCGTCTGACGTTAAGGACCTCGATGCGTAGACTATTTGTAATTCTCTTCCAACCTGAACTTGAAACAGTATTTCACCTATTCCATATATACTAGCGTCTGAATATATCCGCATTTGGAAGGTACTGTCCTTAAATAGAGAACCCAAAAAGCAATTTCTTCAGGTTTGAAAAAAGTTCTTTCTGTGAGATGCTCGATGAAAACTTTGTATTTTTCTTTAACACATCATGCTGAGACTCCTCTATATCGGTAAAATTCCTGAGAAATCGCTGATAATACTAGCACAAATCAAGAAAGCTATGGACATCTTAAATATTTTCCGGAACAGTAAACTCTTTTACAATAGTGATCTTTTAGAAATCTGGATAGATTCCCTGTTCATCATCATAGGGGCACAATATCATCAGCTTTTTTTCTTTTATTAGTAACAGCTTGGTACAAATTTTTTTTTTGATCATTTCTTAAAATTCTTTCTTGAGTTTTACTTCAAATAAAACAATTGATTAATTGTTTTTTTGACGTTGCGCTTAGAAGAAACGTGAGAGCTATTGGGAGCTAAGGGCAACGCTTTTTTAAAACTGTACAGAATTGACTAATTTTTCTCTTGAAGGATGTGAACTTCACGCAAATCTATCGAAATATTCTAGTGTCCATGACATTTTGTGTACTACGCCCTTAAAACAGGAGGAAATCAAACTCTGCATTCTATTTCAAAATACCACATTATGAGATCAAGAAATTTCTATTTCTATTTATATAAATATTTATTCATTTATAATTATTTATATAAATACAGAGTAAGCATAAAATTTTGAATAACAACATAAAAAACATTGAAAAAATATTTTACTTTTACCTATGCCGCTAAATAATAAATTTGATTTTTTTTTAATGAGTAATCTCTCTCTCTCTCTTTCAAGAAGGGCCGCGGTACTCTAGTGGTTATGGTCGCGGGCTCACTGCCGGTGGTTTTCGTCGCATTGTAAGTTCGAGCCCTGATGCCAATAAAGACTCGAAGTGTAGCCAGGGTTCATGCATGTTAATTATCTTCCCTATTGGCGTGGTGTGGAAGTGAGAAGATAGGTGACAGAGCTCATGTCTCGTCCTCGTCACATGACTGAAGCTCAAAATTATGAAGTCCACTTTCAATATCCCTCGTGTTGCTTCTAGTGCGACGTTAGTAAAACAAAATTTATCCAAACTCAAGAAGAATGTTCACTTATGTATAATCTATACAGATCTACAATTCTATCCTTATCTTGATGAAACTTAGCACGTTTGAACTCTGTCTTTCAGTATTTGAGTGAGATGTGTTGAAGAGAGTGAGGGAACATACCTTAAGTTGTTATTTATATCTCTAACACTATATAAACCGTCAGTATAAAACTCCAATAATGATATTGAAAACTGGAGTGATTGAAAATACTTTATTTCTCAAATCAGAGAATAATTATTTTAATTATATTTTAATGCGTAATTTATGTACAATGAATAAAAAAAATATTACGTTTTTTTCCCTTTGATATTTATATCAGATGTTTCCACTGTTGTCGAAAGGACGATTTAGAGGGTGTTTTTAGTGGATTTTAGAGTGCTAGTCATGTTTATATTGGCCATATTAGTTTTGTTACGCTAGATATCCAATCAAATATCTGTAAAAATGCCACCAAAGAAAAGAAAGAATATCGGTCAGAAAAACTCTACAGATAAAGAAGCAAAAATCGTTCCATGTGTTGGAAGTGTTGCGGCTGCTGCTTTTACACAGACTAAACCTTCTGATATTTCTTTAATAACACATCATTGAACTATGTACAATGAGCTCCGAACGAGCATCAAGTTACAGCACAAGTCGGAAAGTAAGAGAGAGAGCCAGTTCTCAGAAGAAAATGAGCGTGCGCACCAAGGTTGCTGCCTTTGGCGATGAACTCCTCGCAGCGCCTGTAGAATATGCCTGTCGGTCTCCACAATCGGTGACTGATCTGCCTGTTGGCGAATTGCCGCAGAAGCATCTGAACAACAGGAGCTTCATTTACAGTAAAAGTGTATGAAAGTTTCTACGTCTAGGGAAAGATACTGAATATTCTTGAGCTTTGGTGTAAAAGGTGAGATAAAATATATACTATCCTAGATGCACTATATGCCAGAACCTTTTGGTTTTTTTAAATTTTCCTTAACATGGGCGGAGTTTATACAGATCATGGTAATCTGTATGCATAAACTTTGACAGTGTAATCTTATTACAGAGAAAAAAGACACCAGTCTTAACGTCGACTGCATTTAAAACGAAATATTTTATATCTAAAAAAATAAAACCTAAAGTTTATTTCGCTGTTAATAAAATTTTGCAGAATTCACTTTAAACCAAAATAAGAAGAAAATTAGTGTCTATCTAACGTTTTAAAAAAATACCATACATTCCCCTAAAACGAAACATTTTTCCTCTGCATAAAGGCTGAGTGCACCCCGCCCACAATGATGGACACTTAATTAATTCTTTTAAATCGCATAAAAGTGTTACTGTTAATTTTTCAGCAATAACTATATATATAAAATATAAATTAAAATAAGCTAAACATACTTAATAAGGTAATGTGTGATAAAAAATATAAGCATTTTATAAGCTTCAGCTATTTAATATAATTTCAAAGTGATTTAATTGACAGTAAAACTGCTCGCTAACAAATAGTGTCTAATAACTATGAGGTTTATTTCGTTTTGTATTGAGGACATAAAGGAATAACCCAAGCCGTAAATGGCAAATAAGAATTTATTAATAATAAAGAAACAAATACGAGGTATATAAATAAAGAATTGAGATTTATGTATTTATAATTTTTTTTTATTCAATTAAAATTTTTATATCTCATTGCTCCCTTCAAAGTACTTGTTTTGGAAAGCCACACAACGTTAGAGACTTTTTCGCTCTTAATTGCATTGCGGAAATTTATGCATTAAAAGTGGCATCAGTTGGTCAGTTGTGACCGTTTTAAAGTTTTACAACTGCTTCGATTGAGAGTTGTTTAGTGTTTTATAGTGTTGTAAGAGAACGTCCTTTCAAGGGGAGTTTCAATTTCGGGAACAGTAAAAATAATTTGTAGTCACTTTTGGAGAATAAAGGGACAAAAGAGTTAAGGCAGTGTCTCCTAACGAGGAATCTAATCCCCAAATGGTGGCGATTCAAAAATAAGCTCGTCTAGCGTTGATGTTAATCGTAAGACGACACTAAGTCTACACGAGCTGGGTAAACCTCAAAAGTAAATTCTGTTCACCATGTTACTGGCCAAGATTTCATTGTTAGACATAACAGTTGAACGACTCGTTGTTCCCTGGCCGGCATTAAGAATTTCGCTATATTTGTTTTAAATGGGCCTAAGCTGGCACTAGACGATAAAATAAGCCACAGCTAAGCTTAAAGCAGAGTGAAATAAACACTATATAATCTCTAAAATTAAGCTTTATTTAAGATAAAAAGGTACTCGGTCATTAATCTCACCTTTCATTACCGGCTTATTAACAAGATATTACAAGGAAAAGGAGCACCGCTATACCTATCAAACAGGAATAAGTAGAAGGAGTGATACATTTCAACTTTTACTTTTATATACATTAAATTTTTTTTTATCTCTTACCGCTTTTTCACTAAACTATTTTTTCACTTTTAATTTATAACTTCACTTATCTTTCTCATATTTTTCCATAATAATAAACTTTAAACTTAACTCATACACATCCCCACCCGTAACAGAAAACAGCATCGAATATAAATTCCTGATGGCATAGCTTTTAAAATGATTCTGTTCTTGAATTTAAGCTCCCCATTATCTGTTTTGAAAAATTATTTACTGTGTTTACTCAATAATTTGCTAAAAGCTATCATTTATGTTTTTTAGGCGAATATTTCAATTTTTTAAATATTAAAAATTATATGTCTGTTGGGGGCTTAAAAATTTTAGAAAGGCTTAAATGGAGCATGGCACAAAAATGATTGGGAAACACTGAGTTAAAGGGAGTTTTTTACTTGCTAAAAACTCATTGGTTGGAAATGTAGTAGTAGGAGGAACATTGAAGCGATGCAACATCCAAATGGTCTTCATAGGTCGTAATTTGATGAATGGTATGGTGATTCAAATTCCACTCTTTCTCCATCATTCCGACGGTCGAGCCGAAATTAGAATATACATGAACCCAGATTCTAACAGTAGTCGTTAGCTCTTGAATTGCAGGCTTCCACTGCGAGGTTCGTCATCAGTTGCTTTCCATCCACCTAATAATTCGAGATAAAAACCAACGTTTTTATATTGTGGCAAAGAGTATTAAAAAAAGGTTACGAAAATGTTAGTTAAAACTTGTCGCGAATGTCTAAATATTGCATTATTAGGCGAGTAAGAACGATTCCCAATGCTTCAGAACTCTACCTTGATGGTAAGTTGGTTAAATTAGCGATCGAAAATTTGATGACACACTAACACACACACACCAAGTGAAATACATAAAAGCGTTATAAGAAACCTTCATCTCTCTCTTGTCTTTAAGATCATTTTCTCTGTGTAATTCAATATATCTTCCATAGATGGCGCCCCCTTACTACACAAACAACGTTATTAAAATATATTGAAATATTAGTTAAAACTTGTCGAAAATGTCTAAACATTGCATTGATAGGCGAGTAATAACGATTCCCAAAGTTTTAGAGCTCTAGCTTGATGGGAAATTGGTTAAATTAACAATCGAAAATTTGATGACACACACACCAAGTGAAATACAGAAAAACATTGTATAAATGCCTTAAATTGCTGGAAACACTGAGATCTGGACAATTCTTTGTCTTTATAAGTTTTCTGAAACTTTTCAAAAGCTTCAGTTACATTGAGTAGGAGCCTGGAGCAAACACTGACAGCGCAGTTTTGCTAGAAATTGATATCGACTATTTTCAGACAGTACTAAAAATATTGTTTGTCTACAGACATCTACCTACAGCTAATACAAAAAAGTCCGAATAATAACTACATGAACGCTCACAGTTCAAACTCGTATTGGCGATATAATATATGTTCATCTACCCTTCCCTTCAAATTGGAAGTCCACTTTTGCCTTTTTTCCCTTTTTACTCAATTAATTCACATTCATTCTTATTACTTTATTTGCATACCTCATTGGTTTTCGGGTACTTTTGCAAGTGAATATTGATAAGTTAACTATTTTACTTATCGATAATTTCGAACAACAGTCTAATTGCATAACACATATCTGCAATTACATAATTTACTACTATTTGAATTGTAAAGGAAAAAATAATGTTAATTACTAACTATTTCCCTAGATGGCATCACCATCCAATTGAACATTTTAATCTTTTGTATCTTTTTTTGATAATATTTTAAAGTTTATTCTCGTGTATTTGCTTTTATTTTCGTAATTTTTATTCCGAGCTTTCTTTTAGTATTCTTTTTTTAAAGTTTATTTTTCTTCACTTAAATTTGATAAATTATCATTCCAAATGAAGTTCGTTCCAATTCTTAAACTGGCAACACAATATTTTTTTAGTCTTCTGTAGCGCTGTATATTAGCAATTATTCACCATGGCAATCCGCTTTGTGATTTTATGTATGTGAGCAAGGTTTAGTTTTTTAATTTCTAAAAGAAAGTAATTAACTCACATTCCTGAAAAAGTAATTCCTCCTACATAGACGAAAGGATTCTCAGATTTCTTTAATTCAATTTTGATGTTTGAAAATGAGTAGAATATTCGATTTTGTATTGATTATATGATGCCATGATAAAATGAAACGCCATGTTAAAACAAATCATTTTGAAAAAGAGGAATTGTGTCCTAGTCGTTGTGGTTGGATTCTAAGAAAGCACGTGCTTCAGTCACCATTTAAGCTCATATATAAATAAATATTATTATATATATACCATTTTCCATTTTCGCGTTCGAGCATGCTACACGACGTATATTGTCATCAATGTGGGAAATTCCACAACTATAGGTAATACAAACTCCTAATTAATATTCTAATGGTTATCTCAGTACAATATTCGCTTGCACGTTTCAATCTATTGAATATCCATTCCGTTACACCGAAACAGTGGGACTCTCAAGCTTACACCGACGCACTTACACTCTACTCACAAACACTATGGCAATTACAGTTAAGATCTGACATTACCATCCTCTTGAATTAAATACTATTCCCACACTAATCAAATCTAACCGAATGTCATTATGGTAACGTAATACGGTAATAAATAATGCCCTCTATATCAATCTAATTTTGCACATTCAAAACTGTTCAAGTGTTGATATAACTTTGCGACGTTGGGCTATTCGCGGTATTCTCTTCACTAACCTTAGGGACTTTTTAAGATTGATTGCTTTTGCTAAACAACATTTGCCCAACCAAAAATGAAACGTGATTATGCAAATCACAAGCAGGTAGAAATGAAGTGAAGCAGGTTAGGAAATATATAAATTCTGCTTGAGAGTCACATGCGAGATCGAGTAGTTCTAGCGTTTGGCAATTGTTCCAGAGTTGAAGTCGGATCAGGGACGTTTAAATATTGTTTCGTAACGTTTCCTAAATAAGCATACTTAAATAAATTTGAGATACGTTTTCGATCAGAATTTTCTTTATAGGAATACCAAGAAAACATTTCCGCAAGCGTTTTCATGTTTTAAATATTCTGGCTGTTTCAAAACTCACTGGCAAAAATTTAAAGGGTGAAAGGAAATACTTAAACAAGCAATTTTCTCCATGCAAGGCACAGCTGAAGATAAAGAAGGAAGCAGCTAGACGGAGATGTAATGGAGAGCAAAAAACGCGAGTTTTTTTTACACATTGCCATTTCTATCATGGATTTCAGGAGGTATTGTAACATTCAGTAATCAGGAAAAATCATTCTTTCTATTTTCTTACACATCTTCATTTATACTGTGAATTTCAGGACGCCTGATAATTTTCTGATTACTGTACGTCGTCATGCTTCTTGAAAATCCACGGTTGAAATGGCGATGTAAGGAAACTCGCACGCGTGCGCAATTTGTGCTTTCTAATACAGGCCGTTCAGCTGTTCACATTTTGTGCTATGTCTATGCATTGTAATAAGGTGAAATATGCTTGTTTAGTTGTTTTCTATCATCCTTTAAATTTGTGCTCATAAGACTTGAAAAACCTTATATACACTGCTGACCACACAAAATGCAACACCCAGAAGGACAAGAAATATCACAGCGAAACTTATTTGGCAGATAACATGTTGTTCAAAGATCAAACGATTAAAATTACAGTCTCTTGTGAAGTGTGGATGATGACAAAATCAGTAGTTAGTGTAGCCGCCATTGTTGGCTATAACCGCTGCCACACGCCTCGGCATAGAATCAAAGAGGCTTTGGATGTATCCTTGGGGTATAGCAGTCCATGCGGCTTCCACATATTGTCAAAGTTGATCTGGTGTAGCAGCGGGTGGTGTATCCCGGGCCAGTCGTAGTGCAAGCATGGACTACACGTTTTCGTTTGGTGATAGATCGGTTGAACAAGCAGGCCAAGGAAGCGATTCAATCTCATGGGTAAAGAAGAACTCTTGAACATTGCGTGCCACGTGTGGTCACGCATTATCCTGTTGAAATATGGCTGACGTCAAGCGCTGAAGATATGGGAGGACCACGGGCTCCAACACCTCAGAGATGTAGCGTTGGCTGTTCAGTGTACCGGTAATGCGTACTAGAAAGGTGCGGGAGTAAAATCTAATACCACTCCAAACCATGATATCGGGTGCAGGACCAGTGCGGCGATGCATAACGCAACCATTCCGCAGCCTCTCACCACGGTGTCTCCAAACTCGAATTCAACCATCGTGATGTTGCAGGCAGAAGCGGGATACGTCAGTAAACACAATGTCGTTCCATTTCGTTGTCTGTGTCCTCCGTTCGTCGCACCATTGGCGGCGCAAACACCTGTGGTTTCGAGTCTAGGTTAAACGAAGCAATGGACGCCTTCAGGATATTCCACTCTGTTGTAAACGACGTCGAATGGTACGAGCGGACATCGAATGAGGCGTAGCAGACTGAATCTGTTGTGCTATGTTTCGTGATGGGGCTGGGCGATCTATCACTGCCATGCGCACAATCTGCCTCTCTTCACGGGCAGTGGTGCAACGAGTTGGGTGCGATCAGCCCCGTCGGTCCCTCCTGCATCCAGGGATCACAGATCCGCATCACAGTTGCTTGGTTTCGTCCAGCACTTTGACCGATTTCTCTGAAGGATAATTCGCAATTCCTATAGACTACAATTCTTCCTCGGTCGAATTCAGAAACTTGGTCAAAAGCCACTCGATGTCTCCCACTAGGCATAAGTAAACAGCTTATTAAAAAAAAAAAAAAAAAAAAAAAAACGCATATAAAAACAACTGCCGTACTTCGAATCGCCAGTCTGTTCTCCCTTTATGTAGCGCTTGCGAGTGGCGCTACGGTCGCCCGTGATGTGCGTCTGCGCTGCAATGCTAATGATTTGCATAGCTCATCGTCGCAAACGTAGGATGTAAATTTCACATGGTTTGCATGCTTCTTTCAGGGCGTTGCATTTTGTGTTGCCAGCAATGTATATAAGCGAAAAGTTATAATTTTTTAAAATTAAAATCAGCATTGGAAAAAAAATTATCACTGTGTATCAAAATATTTATAATTTAAACATTTTACCTGATGACTTCATTAAGCTTATAAAATTAAGTTTTCACAAATAATTTGCATACTGAATTAAAAATTAACGCTCGACTTCGATTGTTAAAATGTATACCCTCTGATCGATGGAGAATGATTAAATGATTATAATACTTGGACAAAAATAAATGTTAAAAATACATGTGAAACTAGATTAAAGGAATGTAAGTTACAAAAATAAAGTAAATGAAAAAAACTAAAGTTGAAAATGTTCAGAGTTGTTTTATTTTTTATAATATTTCAAAGAATAGCATCTTTTAAATAGGCTCCTAAGTGTAGTAAAAAGATAAATGAGACAATATGTTACTGAAGTTTGTATCTTCCACACACACAACGACTTGTTAATTATAAAATAAACGGCTATCTTTTTTATTACCAAAAGGTAAAATGTTTAGTGTTCAGTCAAATCGCTTTTCTTTTTTAAACAAGATACGATGACGTTGTGGTGGTATTAATGACTTCTAAGATGAACGAGTAATGTTTCCTTTCTTCTATTGGATTTGACTGTGATTCAAACATATGTGACGCCAACCAAGGATGCAATAGAGAAGTGTATATACGTTTGAACTCTTTTCGGCCATACTTTATGTGTTATATCACCTTTCTTTCCTTTATTGAATTTGTAAGATTTAATTTGAAAAACGAATACACAACTCTTCGTAAAATGACGAGCTTTTGGTGAAATTTGGCTAAATATGTCCCTTCGAAAAATAAAACCAATAAGTTAAGCAATAAATCCAGATACCACCAGAGGTCATTCTTCAATGATTATCTTCTTCTTTTAATCATGTCATATTCATTTTTCTATTTTTCATAAAATTACAGAATTAAATCTAGATTACAATTTGTGCAACGTTTCTCAAAATATAGAGTGCTTGGCGCCGCATACCTAAGTATGGCCTTGCGTCATTAAAACCAACCCATCAAAACCATCCACTTTAGAATACTTTATGGAATAATAAGGGATTCTACACGTTAAATGGTAAACATTATAAACCTCATATGATGCGCAAGTTAAATGTGTGAGATGCGACGTTGTGCCCTTCACATGAGTCGATTGCATCTCAGAACTACACAATCTATCGCCAATAAATTCGCCAAAAGAGGCGTTTGACCATGAAAATGAAAGAAACATAATAAAATTGAATAGTTGTACACTAATAAGTGAATTCAAAATTTCATTTGCAAGTTTGGCAATATGTTACTCGGCAATAAATGCTTACCCTTAAACAGCTATATAAAATTTGTGTAGTTAAATTTATGATCGTATATATAAGTATAATCGATTCTTTGTATAATTAAGATATATTTATAATATTTGATCGGTAATGCTACAATCTTCACCAGAAAAACACCTGAGTCAGCTAACTTTACCGAAAGGATGAAAAATTTTTTTTAGGGGGGCGGGGAAATTACTCTTACCACGTTCAAATAAATGTGACAGTTACTTTTCTAGATGAAACGAATTAAAATGACCGAATTGTCAATTACTGCATACGGTCAGTATTGTTTCCTTTGAGATGAGGATGCGAATCCTGATTAAGCTAAAGAGTCTTAATGTAGTATTGGTGATGTACGTTACATCTATCAAGGCTTTATAATTTAACATTCGGATGGTGTGAAGTTAAAAGAGTGGGTGCTAGCTTAGTAGTAGTACTTTTCAAATAACTGATGTTCCAAGTTAAGGCATCCATCAAAGTCAGCCTTTTATGTGTAACGTTAATAAAAAAGAACGTTCAAGCAATCAAATCAATCTGTTAAGAAACTCTTTCATAAACAGTTTTACATTTTTAGAAGTAATTATCTAACACCATAGATAACCTCTTTAAATCGAAAATTTTATATCGTTAAATATTAGTGGTTGTTTTTTTAACATTAATGGACGCGTTTCTTATACCTCCATCTCTCCCTAAACACACTTTAAAGATAAATCTAAAGTAATACATTGTTTATCTCCTTGAAATTAGAAATTTCGTTAAGTGTTCCGACAGACAGGTTTCACAAATCTAGGAATCAATGACTCAGAGTCCACTGACTTCATATTTAAAATTTAATAACTATCACATTGCTTAACTTCTAGAAATGTTACAGAAACTTTAAATGACACATTTAATTGAAAATTGTCAATTTAAATTTTAAAATTACTTTAAGATGTCTTTTAAAGGGAAACGGCTCCATTAATCAATTAGAAATACTCAACATTTCTTTGCATTCATTTTGAGAATGCAACTATTATAGATGTATACAAATTGATGTTGTTATAAAAATTATAAGAATTAAATGGGAAATTTTAACTTACAAAGAGATATTTGCAAATTTGAGTATTATACTTAATGCCAGAAATTTGTTGGTGGGACTTTATGCTTATTTTGAAGTAATGTATACATTGTTTTTTTTTGTCCGACAAATTATAACGCCATTAAGTTTTTAGAAATGCTGAATTCTCCAACTGTTTTGAATAAAATCAAATTTAGAAAATGCTTGACTAAATCTCATTATCCATAGAGATGAGTAAATACAAATTGCAGCACGAATTCGTCACTAATTTGCATAGTGTAGAAATACTTTTGTAATAAAGTTAAATATGAGCCGCTCAGAAGCCAATGCGGTTAAGTCCAAAACACAAAAATTGAGAAAATTAATGTTTTTTGATACATTAGTTTTTAAAATTCTTGGTTTATTAATTTAATTAGAAAAGTGTATAAAGTCTTTTTTCGAGGTGTAAACTCTGCAAAAAAACAAGATATGTACAGGATGTGTAAATAAAAACGTAAGTATTTATTGAAATAATGACGCATCTTAAAAAAATTTTAGGACTTATACCTTTTGGCAGCTGAAAAAGATAAGAAATTTATGAAAACATTTATTGTCATAAGTTTTGTGATTATTCATTTTAACAAACATCATCTTCTTCCGAGTTATTTAAATGTAAATCTTGATCTCCACGTGTTGTTCTTAATGTTCTGTAAAAGTCGTGTTTAATTTTAGTTATATACTTTAATAAACACATGATGTCTTTTTTTGTTTCTCTTGAAATTGTTCTGCCATTAGGATATAATATAGGTTGAGTTATATTTTTTAAATTTACTGGCCTACCTATTTTTGATTTTTTTTTATATCAATTACATGAAAGGTATCATCCTCGTCAAAATTATATTTGAACTTAATGATGTTTGGGTTTGACCTTTCCAATTTTATCCATCTCATATTAAGCCAATTGACTGTTAGTCCACTTGTTGATTTTTTTCTGTTGGTAACATCTTCTTCCAATGGTTTTGTGGAAAGAAATTCTTGTGGATTCATTTCGACAACTCTGAAAGGGTTCTTTCTTTTTCTATTTTGTATTATATGATACCAGTCACTAGGGTTATAAATACACGGAATTTTTTTTGCATAAGCTTCTATAACTGCAAAATCAGCATCATTGGGCAAATAACTGTGCCCACGTAATAAAAATTTAAGCTCAATTGATTCAGCTTTTATTTCTTCACTCTGAACCAATTTCAGTAAACTTAACATAGTTTTTATATTTCGATTCTGTCCTGAACATGAATCTGAATACATTATTATAATTTTTTGAAAATCCTATGCGTACAATTTAATGTGTTTAGTTAAACACGATGACACTTCTTGTGAACCCCGCGATGCTTGGGTTATAGGCCAAACATACATGTAGCCCTCGTTAGTCTTTAAATCATGGCAACCAAGATTGTATACATATAAGTTTCTCTTGTAATAAGCCACTGATGTGGATAGTTTCGGAAATGGTAATGCTTTTTCTAAATCAAAACTAAACACGTATATTTCGTCTGAAGCTCTTAATCGATCATTAGCCATACTATTACGGGAATTTCTGCATTTCGCAAGTGTTCGTCATGTTCAACTTCAGCTGCATTTTTTCTTCATCTATTGCAGATTGTTTTTTTATTACCAAATAATCACATTTTGCACAAGTATCTTTTGAAGGTTGCTTAAAATGTAAGTTAAATTTTGTCGAAAATATATGGTAATTAAACTTTTCCTTTACTGGTACAATTTGCTCTTCATTACATTGTTCGACATATAGGTTATACATTTTTGCAATAGAAAGGTCTCAATTTAAGTATCTGCGTCTGGGATTATGACTTCTTGTATAATGGCTTGAAATAGCAGGAAAGGAATTTATATGTTTTCTTACATGGGAATCATCTATTTTGTTACCTGAATATGTTGCCCCCGGTGGTCCTTCAGATCTTCCTTTGAACAGCAATTATATAGTCGCCCGTTTCTTATTTGATATGTTTCTATAAAATATTTTTTGCAAACACCGACATCTTGGCCGTTAAGTCTAATAAAATATTCAAAAGACTGAGATCTTGGTCCTTTGGTGTTATTTCTGGGTCGTTGTCTTTTGATAGCATGAACTCTAATTAACCCACTTAAAAAAATATTTTGCTTATGATGATCATTAAGCTTGTAAAAATTTTTCATCGCCTGTTTTCTTTGATAAAAGGTTATCTTGCAATTACAAAGTCGTAAACAGTTACAAGGTTTATTATCAAATTTCTTTGCAGGAATTATTCTTTTATTTCTATTTTGATATTGTTTACCTTGTATCCTTTTTTGTTTCTCAACATTTCTAGACCGTTTCCCAGGATTCCTGCTGCGTTTTCTACCAACTTTTCCGTTATTTTGATTATTTTCTATATCTTCGTTATCTGACGGTGTATCAGAATCAATACGGTTAACTCTCCTTAAATTAGGATGAAATATCGTATCACTTTCACTTTGTTCTATTTCCATTGACATTTTTAGTTTTTATAACCTTACAATAAATCTTTTTTATTATTTTAAAAAGTCAGAGTTTTTACAGTTATTAAAGAACATTTCTTCAATGTTTTTGATAACACAATAATTTTCGCAAACACTTCAACGTAATACTTTTGTGTTTTGACGCACATACATAAAACTCAAACAATTCTAATTAGAAGTAACGGTTACAGTTACTATGAATTTCTTGTTTTTCAGTGTTACCAACAAATATCGAAAGAAGAAGAATAATTTAATTTTTATTTCAAAGTTTATGTAAAAAAATATTGATAAAAGGTGGACTTATTCACAATGGCTTCTGAAATTATTATACAATATATTCAGAAGCTATTAAAAAAAGGGCTGTCTAACCTAGAAAAAAGTAACCAATGAGTAAATCCTTTAATAACTAAGAAGATTATTATTTATTTCATCAAAATTTCCAAAAATCAGAAAATATCAAAAAATGGACTTAACCGCATTGGCTTCTGAGCGGCTCATATAATACTACTGAAAAGCTATTAAAATTTTATAATCTATATTAACCCTTGCCTTGGCAATGGAAAACAAAATAACGCTTAGAAGTGCAATAGTTGCGCCACATTTGTAACACTTGTGCTAATGCAACTCTACTAGATATCAATTATTACAGCAACCCTATTCGCACTGACGCGCGATTTTGATTTTCGTCTCAAAGGTGTAAGTTGAAATAGGACTTTGTCTTATTAAATTTATATAAAATCGTCAGTATGGAAGCAATTTTTCTTAAAAAAATCGTTAATGTATTTTTTTAGTTTTAAAAGATTTAAATGGCATTAATGTTCTATTTTTTTCAATCATCTTTTGCCGATCATGTAAATAAATCACAAGAATTGAATGATATGACTTTTTCCAATAACAAGCTATTTCAGGTTCCTATATGGGTTAGGAACCTGAAATAGCTTGGAACCTGAAATAAGTATTTAACTCTAAGAGAATTAAACTCATAGTAAAATCTATTCTTATAACATGTATCTCCTTCTGGTGTCTAATTTTGAAATGAAAAAAACATTTTAAAAAATTGTTAGGAACTCAATTCAGATGAATACTACCACTAGAATAGATAATACTATATATATATATATATATATATATATATATATATATATATATATATATATATATATATATATATATATATATAACAGGTCAATTGAAAAGTCCCCGGCCTACCATAGTAAAACACATTTTTTTGTCAAAACCAGTTTTTTTCACTCAACATAATTCCCTTCAAGAGTGATACACTGATTACAGCGACCCTCCAACTTTTCGATACCATTTTTGTAGTACGATTTGTCCTTTGCTTCAAAATAGGCCTCAGTTTCGGCGATCACCTCTTCATTCGACGAAAATTTCTTCCCAGTGAGCATTCTTTTTAGATCTGAGAACAGGAAATAATCGCTGGGGGCCAGAATACGGTGGATGATGAAGCAATTCGAAGCCCAATTCATGGATTTTTGCCATCGTTTTCACTGACTTGTGACACTGTGCTTTGTCTTGGTGAAGCAGCACTTTTTTTTCTTCAAATGCGGCCGTTTTTCGGTGATTTCGACCTTCGAACTGTCCAATAACGCTATGTAATAGTCGCTGTTGATGGTCCTTCCTTTTTCAAGATAGTCAATGAAAATTATTCCATGCGCATCCCAAAATACAGACGCCATAACCTTGCCAGCCGACTGTTGCGTTTTCCCACGCTTTGGAGTGGGTTCATCGTGTGCAGTCCCCTCGGATGACTGTGGATTGGACTTCGGAGTGAAATGATGGAGCCATGTTTAATCCATTGTCACATATCGACGCAGAAACTCGGGTTTATTATGCTTGATCATCTTCAAACACTGCTCCGAATCATCAACTCGTCGTTGTTTTTGGTCAAAAGAGAGCTCGCGCGGCACCCACTTTGCACAGAGCTTTCTCATACCCAAATATTCGTGAATTATATGATCGGTAACGGTAACGGCTAAAATTACGAGGTACCGATTAAAGATTATTAATTTACCCTCTCATCATAATTAAAATAAAATTAAGATCATAATTTAAGAAGTTTTCATAATTAAGAATTTGTTATCAAGCATTAGGATCAAGGCAACAAAAGCCTGGGGATTCGACAGAGTGAGGAACTGCCGAAACAAACTTGGAGTATAAGTAGTGAAAGCACGTATTGCCATTGGATGCTATAGTCGAAAGCTATGAAGCATGTATAGCAATAGGCGGATAGATGATCAGGGAGTGGAACTTCAGTTCGGAGGCGTAACGACTTCTGGAAAACTGTAGTCCGTGGGCAGTAGAGTGGTTTAAAAAGGAAGTTCAAACTCAGCTAAAATTAAATGAAATAATGAAGAAATGCCGTTCCGATACCATTTTAGGGAAGATATTGCTATTTTATAGAGAAATCTTTAAAACGCGAGGATAATGAGTTTGAAAAGACAGAATGAAACGTAAGGAACTGCAGTCCCACTAGTGACGCCTGGTGGTCAAAATTGATTTTATTCAAAAAATGGTAATATGACTTTAAAATTTTCGAGTCAAAAGATTTTAAAAATTTTGGAAAGTGGTCGACAGTGATGAGCGAGGCCAAATTTAGCCGTGGAACATTGTCACTTTTAATGATGTGAAGTCCTGAAATTTAGAGGAAAAAAAAATAAACGCACAGGATATCACTATAGAATTGCTTCAATGATTTCTCAGCTTTTTAAGCACTGGGAAATGTTGATAAAGTTGGCCCAATGCGGCCCTTGGTCTTTTTTGCGATGATGCAATGGTTGCACCATAAGCTGGGAGATTTCGAAGCAATTCATTAGGAATTTGAGGGATCCTGTTGAAAAAGGTAAAAGATTGTTTTTTTAATGAACTCTAAACTGGGTTCAATTTTTAGATCATTATGCAGGACTTCGTTCCTAACGAACTAAGGAGCATTAATCATTTTTCTGAGTTGAATATTTTGAAAGACGTGCAATCGTTTCAGATGAGTGGTTGCCGCTGACGCCCATATGGGCGAAGCATACAACATGATTGGTCTTAAGATGGACTTGTGGAGCAAAATTTTGTCCCGGATCGCCAGCTTGCTCTTGCGAGAAATCAAGCGTGTGAGCAATCTGCTCATTTCGCAAGCCTTTTGATAGGCTTTTCGGATATGGTGGGCAAAAGTCAATTTTGAGTCAAGAATTAACCCTAGGTACTTGTATTCAGTGACCCAGGAGACGGGTTGGTCGAAAATGGTGACTGTTGGCAAATTGCCAATACACCGTTGTTTCGTAAAGAGGAGGCAAGCGCTTTTAGATGCATTAACTTTAATTTTCCAGTTAATGAGCCAGAGCTGTAATCGAGAGATATATTTCTGTAATCTTGCAATAATTTTACGATTGCAGATGTCTTGGGACATGATGGCAGTATCGTCGGCATACATCGCCAAATGTATGTTGGACGCCTTTGGGATGTCATTTACGTATAAGAAGATTTTTGGACTTAAAATCGACCCCTGTGGTACGCCACTGAGAATTGGTCTGGGTGAAGAGACTGCATTTTCAACTCGGACCCGGAAACTACGAGAATCCAGGAACGAGTGAATAATTTTGATTAATTGGTCTGAAATATCAAGTCGCATCATCTTGTAAATGAGCCCATCGTGCCAAATTTTATCGAAAGCTTTAGCAATATCGATAAAAAGCATACCCGTGGCTTTTTTATGTGAATGATATGATGTACACGTTCAGTTGATATCTTTAGAGTGTCTGCTATTTCATTCAATTTCAATTTAAGGTCATTCAAAATCATTTTGTGGATTTTTTTAATGTTTTCTTCGGTAACAACTTTTTTTGGGCGTCCACTGCGTTCACCGACTTCGGTGCTCATTTCAGCACGTCTAACCTTAGCATACCATTCCTTGGTGGTTGATTTTCCTTGGGCAGTGTCCGGAAACTCGGCATCAAGCCAAGTGTTTTCTTCAACTGTATTTTTTCCCTTCAAAAAGCAATATTTTATCAACACGCGAAATTCCTTTTGATCCATTTTTTTCACAATAACAAAAGTGGCTTCACTCAAAATGCTTAAATTCACAAACTACTGATCCGACAGCTGTCAAATTTATACACGCATCTTTTGAGGGGTAGGGCTAACTAAAAACGTATGGATTTAGTTTTAGTAGCGCCATCTATGTGTCAGGCCGGGGACTTTTCAATTGACCTGTTAAATGTATAAATGTTAAACAATTAATATAAATATAATTATCAGTCGAATAACATAGAATTTTAATGAAATACATTTTTTTGTACAATTATCGCTAAACCAACACTCGACTGCAATTTATTCTTATATATACATGTCCTTTCCATAAAAATACATCATTAACCATCGAATTCATTTACATTTAATTATATTCTAGAAATATCATCTTCCTAAGACCTGTTACTTCTCCAGATGAGATGAAAGTTAATATACATTTATATTTTCTTATTACGTTATTTAGCATCCAAACACAAACAAGCAGACTATATTATGATTTTGCTTCCCGTAATAGCTTCGCTCTGTCGAATCTACAGAAAAAGACATTAGCAGCGCTTTCTGCTCAACGTTCGTTCAGACTCGCAATGTTTGTGTATTAGCATTAAATATATGATGCAAGTATTATACTGAATACACACAACAAAGGATAAGAGAAGATGTTATTATCTGTGTGGTGTACCTTACAAAAGTTCATTGTTTTAATGTGTTCGTGCATGAAATTAAAAGTATGTTAATTTTGTAACATAAAAGAGTAACGTATAAAAATTAATAAAAAAATTTAATATGGTTCTACATGCGGTTCTCTCACGGTACGAGAATATGCAAGCGATAAGAAATTTTGAATCAAATGTTATATAGAATGGCGAGAGTTATTAATGGAATTCCTGCTATAATTCCGGTACTTCATTCTTTCACGGAATATAAATTTATAGCAAAAGCTTTATTTTTGACATAGATCCATATATAAAATTTCAAAGGGATTAATGTCTTGTGAATGACAGAGTTATGTTATTGAACCATTATGTGGAATGAACCTGTTTGAGAAAGTCTCATTTAATGTTTCCATGAAGTTTAAACAGTGAGCTGGAGCTCCATTCCTTTGAAAAATAATTGATAAATGCAAATGATAATTTTATAGAAAGTCAAATTGCTTCAGCACATCGAGTTAAACTTTTCATTTTACTGTCTTTCCAAAAAAAAAAAAAAAAAGACTGGGCTGATAACCTGATCACATAATCTGCTATTCCTAACATTTACTTTAGGTCAGTCACGAACAGATTTCATCAATTGATGGAGATTTTCCGAGTCCCAGATTCGTGCATTTTGTCAACTGAATCTTCCGCAAATTGGAGAAATAATTTCATACGAAAAAAAGACGATTTGAAAATTTAGAACCATTCTTAATGGATTGCAATAGGTACATATCCAATTCCAACCTCTTGGCTTGTCATTCGTACCATAGATATAAGTAATCCCTCTTCCATTAATATTAGCTAGATTGACTTTAAGGGACTGTTAGTGAAAATCATGTGTAGTGTTTTCACTTGTTGTTATGAAACAAATTTACGATCAATGCAGAATTATTTCATCACTCGTCCTATTTCCAGAAATTTATCAAGCCATGCTTTTGACAATTGCCCGCAACTGTGAAACCTTTTATAACTCCTTCTGAACATTCATTCCGTTTCCCTCAGAAGGCGTCTTTTTTATTTTTATATTGCTTAAAGTAAGGGTGTGCGCATACAAGAATTCACTATCTCATGCTTTTATCAGACAAAATAATCGTTAGATGGCCGTTTTATGGTAGTGAAGTAATTGTAATATTAAGTACAGAATTTTCACAAATTGCTGTTAATGTTTTATTTTGAAAATGATACTCTGTATTCCTCTTGTACAACACGGTTTATGTATTACTGTGGATTAGAAAATTTATTAACATATACGTTTTCGAGGACGTGTAAATGTATTTAAAATTTCAATTACAAATTCTACGGAGAGTACACTCCTTTTTTCTATTCCCTCTTTTACGACATTACAAAATTTTGGCTGACTGTATGGACTTGAACAAGGGTTAGCCAAATACAATCTATGGTTCAAATCCAGTTTGCACCACATGGCCGAGGTAGCCTAGTGGCTGTGGCTGCGCACTCGCGACATTAGGTTTTCATCGAGTCTTGCGTTCAACCCCTGATGCCACTAAAGAACCACCTTGTAACCGGGTCTGATGCTCGTTAAATATGTCGGGACTCAAACTCTTCCTGTTGGCGTGATGCGGAAGTTAAAAGAGGGAGGTGCCAGCTCAGTTGTCGTCCTCATCACTTGACCGAGGTTCAGAATTACGAGGTTCATCGCCAATAGCCATCGTGTTACTTCTAGTGGGACGATCATAAAATCCTTAAAAATAATTTTTGAAAAAATGGTCCACGCCGTAAATTTTTAATCCCGAATACGGGTTAAATTTTCTTTCCATGAAAAAAAAAATTAAAAATAAATCAAACTACTTGGTATAAACAATGAAACATATAAACAAGTTTCAATAACACTTTTCTAATCTTCATGTAAAAGTACTAGAAAAACTTCCATAAATCAAAATTCATTTGTTTATAGAATTGAAGAGCTACCCTCACTCACACACAGAGAGATCTTCAGTAGGAAGTGATTGATCTGCAGAAAGATGATGCACCTACTACAAATAGTATTTAAAGAAATAGATCGAAATTAGTTCTATAAATATATTTTGAAAGATAAATATAATCAATAAAGTTCTTAAGGATTATTATTTGCGTTTGGGAGTACTTATCAATGTGAAATGATATTTTAGAAAATGAAGAATGTAAAATGGCGAAACGGATCATTTTTAACAATCTAGTATGTGATTAAGAAATTTTCCTCAGCAAAATGAATTGTCATTTATCGTATTTATTTCATAATTTAAACAATTTGTTAATAGATACACGCTTATCAATATTAAAACGCTTATCAATTAAAATATATACTATTATGTTTATTAGTACATAGAAATAACAACTTTATCGACAGATAGAAATAACACATTTATCAACAGATAGAAATAACTCGTTTTTCATAACATGTAAATAAATATTAACATGGGTAAACATATAGTTTTATGAGAAATGGAATCAATAAATATGCGTGGGCATAAAATAAAATATTCATCGAGTAAGGTTCAAAGGATTTGCATTATAGTACATTATTATTATAATAATTACATTTAGTTTGTTTAAGGTATATTTACATTGTTAAGATATATTTAATTTTATTTAATATTTTATCGTCTGCTTTTATTCTAAAATCTAAACAGAATATTGTTGACTACTTTAATAATTAATTTATTGTTCGCTCTTATTTCGATATTTATTTTTATGGATGAATCGTCTGCTTTTATTCTCTTTGTTGCTAACATTAGCAAAATTTTTGCACTTCAGAATATTTTACCTGTAAAAATAAAAATGCGGCAGAAATTTGAAAAAAGGTGCTTTCTTTCTCAAATAGTAATTGCTTATGTGGGCCCTAGGGCTCGTAGGTATGCTTACTTTACGCTAATTAATCATCACATCGAATAATTTTACTCTTTAGAGAACTAAACAAAAAATTTTTTAGTATATATTAAAATGAAATTAGATAAGTAAATTCAAATTTTTTGTTGTTGCTCCATGCTAAAAAATGCTAAGCGTATTTTCAAGGAGGTAGACGAGTGTTGACCGGTAAAGTTTATTATTTCTATGGTTTCGCCATAACTATGTGTTATCATCCTCCGCATATGATGCTTTGTAAAGGGCAGGTGTGAGATACTTACTTATCATACAGGTGTGAGATACTTACTTATCA
>BMAW01040225.1:34908-71534 GCA_019974015.1 Nephila pilipes | reverse complement strand
ATGTAGAATATGTATAAATATATATAACTAGAATATATACATATATGTATATATATATATATATAGATTAGGTATAAATATATGTATTCTCATAATGATAATTTAGTTTCCAATTCTCTCATTAGAAGTAAAGCGTTTATTCTTATTTCCGAATACTATTCCTTTTTAACTTAATTTACACAATCACGCGTTCTTAAAAATTCACTGCCATTGCCGTTCATATGGCTTCAGACATGTAGGAATGAAACCTACAAGACTTTCTGTTTGCACCTGAAATCGATCGAAGGCCCTTCATTCATTCCACTTGATGTAGTATAAATATCCTTGCTATAAAGCACCAAACAAGAGAAAATTCTCTCTCTTCTGCCCTCTTCTGATTTTTGTATTGTTTATCCAACGACGGAGTTGTGTCTCCTGCCGTGTGGAAATGCTCTCTGTCTCTCCGCTACAATAAAATAAATAATTAAACTGGAACGTGTCTTTGACTCTTTTGAAATTTAATTGGATAGTGTTATTTAAAAGAACATCCTTCATGAAAAAATTACACTAAAGACAGTTTATTTATTCAATTGCATACAGTTTCAAACTGATTAAGATTTAGACTATTATCGAGTCTATCCAACTATTGATTATTAAGCAATTTGTGTACACACAGCTGTTTATAACTTGAAGATGGCAAATCCTGTCAAAAAATAAACACCTCAAATTATTTCATAAGTTAAAGTGTAAAGCATAAAATCACTTAAAAGTATTTGACATATATATATTTTGGCAATGAAATTCCCATTTTATTCATTCAGTTTTTTTTCTGACATACATTTCATAATGTGAGGGTTTAATAGTAAATGTTTAGCAATCAGAATGCAAACCATTTTCATTTATTCTTATGATATGTCTCCAGTAAAATTATGTGTTAGGCCATTTAATTCCTTTTTCTCTTTGTTGAGAGATAGAAATGACTTTTTTCATGGAGTTATTACATTTAGCCTTAGATCCCATAGTCTGCGTTGAACAGATCTTCACTCAAATTTGCATTACATTATGCTGTTCCAATTTGTATTCTCAAATATAAGTGCATATAAGTCATTTAGAAAAATTATTTTAATCTTATAATAAATAGTGCTTATGTATATATTTTTCTGCTTTTAACAATCCAGCTTTGTAGTGACGGAATTTCTTGCCTCTTCAAAAATTTAGAAATAATACTTTTGTTTATGCTTCCACCAATTAATTGTCTAATTTCTCCATAACTGTAGCCTTGTTCTTTTAACTGCTATTTTACATTGATTTATGAAAGGCCAATTTTCCCTCTGTGCAATTTATGTAAATTTTATTATGCTTCTAAAATCACTAAGTAGAAGCAAACATTTTTATAAACTTACTTATTTAAATTACACAAAATATCAAAAAAGGGATTAAAATCCCTTATTACACTAAAAAGGAGCTTTCGTAACATACCTTTCTTTTTGCCAAAAGAAATTGACCCCGTCTGAATCTTAAACACATTTTTGCGTATTGCCTACCTTCAAATTAAAAAAAAGTACCAATAACTCTTTTGGATAACTTTAAAATAGCTTTTTTTGTTATTTGATAAGAATATTTAAAATACAAGAGATAATTAAGTGAACGATAAGGCTTTAAATCTTTGATTAAATTATCTATCCATTGTATGTAATTGGTTGATATTACTCCAAAAAATAAATTATGAGTCATCAGAAATGAAAATTCTGATTGAATGTAATGGGAATGAGGCAAATTTATATATTTTATGTATTTTATATAATTAAAGTTTGCATTGTTGTGTGTAATTTACTCAAGTAATACGATAATGTAGATACTGGATTTATGAGTTAGCATTTCAATTAAATATAATTTTAGACTTTTCGATCTTTTCTTGTAAACATATTTAATAGCAAAGAATACATCTGAGTTCTATTCCAAGTTATATAATTTATCAATTGTGAACGTTTCAGGTCAAACATGCATTAAAAACTTTCTCTAATGAAAAGGTAAACAATATTTCATTATAAAATTAAGCTTTCTTTAAATAAAACTACATATATTTACAAATGCATTCTTTAAAATTCTATACATTCAACGTAAATAGCAAAAATAACCGAATAATAATCTTACATTGTTTGTATTTTTCTAAGTAGACTCCGTTCTTTATAAATATTATAAAGGTTGTAATATTTTATTTGTAATATTATATAGACTAAAATTTAACGGACGTGATCAATAATACCAGCATTTACTCTTAAAAATTTTCCAGCCACCTTATAATTTTCATTTTTATTTACGAAATCAAGACTTAGAATTATTTATTAATAAATCCACTTTCCCCGTGCACTTTATGGTATGTTTAAAATTCAGGCTGTAATCTTTTGTTTCTAGTGAAGAAAACCCTCGAGTGTACCTTAATGCAGAATGTCATTTTCCAGCAAATCCTTATTCGTGATACTGACTTAAGACCAGAAAGCAAAGAACTTTTACAGCGCTCTACAGAATTTCAGGGACAGGTAAAACTTCAAAATTGCTTGCAGAACAATTCTCCAGAGTATGGTGCAATCCCCATGTAGCTTTGTAATGTATATTTCAGCAAATTCCTTTCCAGTTTCATAAACAACGCTAAGCTGAAATGTGAAAGAGCCAAAATTCCAATATTTCTTACTTACCAAACTTAAGTTCGTAGAATAACAAATTGTAAACTTTGCGATCTTTTTAAAAGACTCGTTAGTTGCGGAGAATATTTAGAACGGAAACATATACATTGTTAATTTGATTCACGAGCGATATGCATTGTGGTGCGACATGGGACATCATAACTGAATTCTACGATTATAAGCTTAGATATATTTGCATTAAATTCAATATTACTATTCTTTAAGAAGACACGCTACTTTTCTAATACATATTTATAGAAAAAAGTGTAAAAGCGTCATATTCGAACAAACATAAGTATGCATTTATCAAACAAACATTTACTTAAAATTTTAAATTCTCCCTAAATTATTTCAATGTTTTGGAATTCCAAGTATTAAAATTTTAATATTTTTAAACAGTTTGTTTTCAGTATCTCAGAAATGTTTTTCAAAATTATGCGCTTAGATTTGGTGTACTAGTGTCATTTGTAGTTTTGCAGATTTTTCTCACACTTACTAAGAAAAAAGTAAATAATAGGAAAATTATACCTGATTTTATGTATTTCTTTAAAAAAAAAGTAACTATGGATCTAAATCTTCATTCCGTAAAATTATCGGAAAAAATTTAGAAAACAACCGTAAAAAATTTCGAAACCTTACGTTGAATTCAATGAATAAATAAACAAATAAATAATAAAAAAATATATAAATAAAAATAAATAAATAATTGAACAAAGTCTAACGTTTTAAATACATAATCATAATAATAAATATGATGCGAGAAAATTTTTTGAAGATCAGCAAATTGATTTGGTGCACGGTTAAAGAAAATTTAAATAACTCGTATAACCATGGGCTCCATATTGTTCTCTCTGTTAGGGTTAACAGAGATTCAATAAGGGAAAACTATCCAAATAATGAATACCTTCCCAGATTTAACTACGCTCATTGAAACATAACACTTTAGAACACAACAAATTTGAGGACAAATTATTAACATAATAATACAGTTCCACATAAATCTCGGGTTGGTATACCGTACTTAATTGTTAGCTCCTCCGCATGGACTGAGGGCTTATTGCGCTCCAGTAGTCTTCACTATTCTTACGGCCGTTTGGTGGCACGCTTTAACGCACAGTGGATATACTCGCTAAATAATGAAAAGCTAGAGCTATACATTTCTCTACATATTCTTAAAAAATGCCATACAATTAAGGTAAGAAAGAAATATGTATATTTGGGTGAGTTTTAGAGTACTGACTACCCTTAATATAAGTTTTACATCATGCATAATATTGTTTTAAAACATTTAGAGCTGATTGAATGATTATTTTTATTAATGTCGCTCTAGATGCAACACAAAGGCTGTTGGCGACGGACCATGTAATTTTGACCCTTGGTCAAGTGACAAGGATGACACCTGAACAGACACCTCGCTCTCCTGATTTCCACACCACACCAAAGGAAAGACTCAGAGCCTCGATAGATTTAACGCATCAGCCCCGGATACACGGTGGGTCTTTAGTGGCATCAAGGCTCGAACACACGACTCATTGAAAAACAAGGCTACGAGTCCGTGACCTTGAGCATTAGGCTACTGCTTTCACATTTATATCATTTTAGACATGAAATGTCACCGCTAAATTAAAAAAAAAAAAGGGAATGTGCACATTAACTAGATGCAGATTACCACCTAAGCACTTGTTACGAAGAAAATTATGACTTTTGCTCGGACAACTGCAACGCTTTTGTAAGCCGAAATCGATACACAGATAAACATCACGGTAATATTGAGTAAAATAAATATTTTTAATCCTACACGTGAAGAACTACAATAGAGTCGAATGACCGGGCTTCAATATAGTCAAAAAATAGTAAAAAACAAGAATAAATTACAAAAATCAAGAATAAAAGCTTAAATCACTAACACATGTGTGAATGACACATAATACTAATATCTTTATATACATACTAAACATGAGTAGACAATACAAGTAAACATCCTACAAAGTATTTAATCTTTCCAACAACTATAAAATTAATCTAAAACTTAGAACATAGAATTAATCGAATATTTTTGCATTGATAAGAAAACACAGCTCAAAAATAATTAACACTGTAAAAGGATAGTTAAAAAAATATGCTACAGGCTACTCTTGTCACCTGCTTAGGTTTATTTGTTTTATAAGCATTTGAAGAAACACTAGCTGGACTTGGAGAATATTTTACTCTAAAATATAATGTACATACAAGATAAACAAGAGGCTGTAAATTATAAGCTGTAGATTATTATACTGTAAATTATAAGCTAAGAAACAAGAGGCTGTATTGAAATGGAAATTAACAGTCACAATAGGTATTGATGAGCAGTGTTATGTCTTGGTATACCGATTTATGTCAACAAATTCCCGAATCTGTATGAAACAATCAGAAAAAAAATCGATAGGTGTGGAATTAAAGAATTCGTCGGAACATTGAAAGACGGTTAAAAGACGGTTTACAATAATATTAACTTTTTAAACATTTGTATCATTAACACATAAATTTATAAATAATTTTATTTTACCAGCCTTATTCAGTCAACACACCATACTTTTCAATAATTTGATAATCTTGAGATGATTGTTTCTTGGAAACTTTTTTTTTTCTCTCCATATCTTTAACAATTAGAACTTACGTTTGACTCTGAGGCACCCTAATGAACTTTTTCTTTCTCATGGGGTTTACTGTCTTTGGTAAACAAGGGGGACGTGCCCCCGTGCTATCCTAGCGATCCTTCTCTATTTTAGACCCTCCTTCTTGTCAACCAATGTGTGTCTTTTCTTCCATTTTTTTTAACGTCTATACCACAGTTAAATCTTTTTTGGCGCATCATAGCCATATCTGGTTCTTGCGCCAATAAACTTTACTTTCTCACTTGACCCTTCTTGTCGACCAATCCATTTTCATTGTTTCATTCTAGATCATCGATTTAACTTGTTTGGCGCAGTATGGCCACATCTGACTCTTGCGCCAATAAACTTCACTATCACTCGTTAGAACTTACGTTTGTTTCGAGATCAAAACACTTACACAGAGAATACTGGATAAGCCTAAAATCGTTAACTTAAAATATTCAGCAAAACGAAGAAAGTATCTATTCCCTTCCGATGAACTTAAACTACGTGAAATACTAATTAATTAGATTTTTTAACTCAAACAAAATATTATATCCATATTAGGTGCTAATAATACTTATTTATTCTCTGTAACTCGAAGTTGAAAAATTAGATACAGTATGCCGAAGTTAGTATTGTCATGACGTCAACTATGATTTCACAAGACTCGAAGCAATAAAATCTTAAATTTTGTCAACGAATTCGCAGAAATGTTTGATAACTTTGTTTTATTGTACTTTATACACTTGCATCTTTATTCATTACACTTTCTTTGTGATACATCTGAAAACTTTTTTTAAAAATGTTTTGCTCATTGCTTAAAAGAAGTTTATTATCAGCTAGTACTTATCCGATAAGCTTATATATATAACAGGTCAATTGAAAAGTCTCATTTCTTTGAGGACTGTATTGTTCAATTTTGCGCTAGTCAATCAATTTTTCATGGTCTAAAATGTAAAGGCTGTTCAATTTCTTGTAGTATTTATTTCTGCGTGAGTTGATACTTTTATAAAACGTTTTTATATGTTTCACTTGGTGTGTGTCATCAAATTTTCGATCTTTAATTTAACCAATTTCACGTAAAACTAGAGCTCTGAAACTTTGGCAATCGTTCTTACTCGCCTACCAATGCAATATTTAGACATTTGCGACAAGTTTTAACTAATATTTTCTTTGATAAAGCAGTTTAGCCCAACCACTTGGCGCGATTTCAAAAATGGGCACCAAACTTGGCGATTTTTTTTTGGCTGAACATTAAGTCCGTAAAACGGACCAGGAAAGCCACATTTTACAAGATACCGCCAAATAATTCTTGTCGCCAAGGGTAGTTGGATTAAACTGCATTTCAACCACTTAATTTACCGGACAAATCAACTAATTTTAGTTAGTTTAACCTTTTTTTGTATTTCACTTGGTGAGTGTCTGTATGTTCGGTGTGTCATCAAATTTTCTATCGTTAATTTAACCAACTTCCAATCACGCTAGAGCTCTGAAATTTTGGGAACCGTTCTTACGTGCCTAACAATGCAATATTTAGCTATTTGCGACCAGTTTTAACTAATATTTAAAAAATTTTCTTTAATAAGCTTTGCCACCATATAAAACATTGTTTTTAAAAACGTTGGTTTTTATCTCGAATTATTTCTGGTGCAAAATAATAAGTTTGTTCCAACAATTTTATGACCGCACTGTTCATTCATGTGTGAGTTAATCATTTTTTTCTTGATTTGAAACATTAAGATAGTTTTATTTTTGACGACTGAACTACTCATTTTTCTATGAGGAATTCTGATTTTTGGTATAGTTAAGGATTAAATGACTTTTTCACAACCGTAACATTACAAGCATCATTGAGGTATGGATACCAAATGGAAATTAAAAGCCTCAAATCTATATGAACATTTTCTCGTTATCGACGCGGTTAAATGTGGCACGAAGACAAAAGACGTGAGAGTTCAACACAGATTACCAGAAAGCATTAATTTGACAAAAATAAAGAATGAGAACGAAGCCGAAATTATACCAAGATAATTCGATATAAAAACCAACGTTTTTAAAAATAACGTTTTTATATGGTAGCAAAGTTTATTAAAGAAAATTATTGAAATATTAGTTAAAACTGTTAGTTATTTTTAACTTTAAAATTTACTTAAAAAGATACATTTGTGAGCATATTAAGAAATTCATAATACTCATAAAATCAAAACATGCATTTGAAAGTTTGTAAGTCATTCTATTAAAAAAAATGGGAACCAGAATTCAGGAAAGGTTTATCCTTGGCGACAAGAATTATTTGGCAGTACTTTGCCAAATGTGGCTACCCTGTTCCGTTTCACGGATTTAACGCTCAGCAAAAAAAAAAACAACAATCGCCAAGTTTGGTGCCAATTTTTGAAATCGCGCCAAGTGTTTGGGCTAAACTGCATTATTAAAGAAAATATTAGTTAAAACTTGTCGCAAATGTCTAAATATTGCATTGTTAGGCGAGTACGAACGATTCCCAAAATTTCAAAGCTCTAGCTTGATGGGAAGTTGGTTAAATTAACGATCGAAAATTTGATGACACACACACACACACACACCAAGTGAAATTCAGAAAAACGTTTTAATATAAGTTGAGCATCAGTTTATTTTGCCGAAGCCATCAGCATGTTAGTTTTCTGCGTTGAAAAACGTAGTGATATCGATGATAATGCATTCAGGTTATTATTTAGTCTTGAAAAAAACAATTGCAAAACTATTTTCGAATTCTTTAGGCGGCAGTAATGTATTGGTCATGGTTATGGGAGGCTGTTTTCGCCAATTCATCGGTTCGAGGGTAGGATACCACAAAAACCAAACCGGGACTGATACATGAAAAATATGTCAAGACTCAAAGTCATCCCTTTGGCATGGTGTGGAATTTAGGACAAGAAGGTTACAGTTCAGGTGTCCTCCTCGTCACTTGTCCCGGGTTCAATATTACTAGGTCCATCGTCAAGAGCCCTTATGTTGCTTCTATTGCGCAGTTAATAAAACAAACCAAAGCAAATCAACCGAATTCCTTAACTCAAAAGAAGCTAAAAGATATCTTTTAACATTTTGTAGCTGTACATTGTTATTTGAAGCAAAATAAATGCATATTATAATTTGTTTAAATAAACACAAACAAAAAATAACTTAATTCGAATACCTTATTCCATTATGACTCCACTACTCGAAAAATATAATTAGAAATGATATCTTTTTAAGTCTCGAAATCGTAACTATTGCATCCTTTGTATCTCGAAACACTCGCTAAGCTGACAACTCATTAACTCGAAATCTTTTGCATTCCCTTGAAATTCGAGTTAGAAAGTTTCCACTGTATTTTCATTCTTTGATAAAGAGATGGTATAGTCCGTTCCTCACTTTACTCTCCAATGTGGAATTTTCTTAAAAATTCTTTGTCTAACAGTCAGGAATGCGCCTGCTTTAAAAATCACTATACACAATTATAGTTGCTAAATAAGCAGGAATGAATGAATGGAGCACGTGAAAATGGAATTGCCTTTGCGAAGCACTCGTAAACAAAGCAAACTAGGAACAATGAAGTCAACGAGCGACGACGAAACGGCAACATAAGGCTTAAGAAAATGATGGGGTAAAATCCTAGTTTAGGAGGGCTTTTTGGCAAGATTTTAAATATCGCTCCAGAGGGGCGCCGAAAGTGAGATTTTCCAACTCCTTGTTTATTTGGAAAAATGATGGCGTGTTGTCGGAACGACAATTTTTAAAGCTATGCAGTTTTTGAGAAGAGATGTAAAATTACATTGTATAAACAAAAGAAACCTCTAAAAAAAGAACAGAATAAATTCATTGACCTTATTCTGAAGAGACCACTGCATTCATCGGCAAGAAAACATTTGAAACCACGTTTTACCAAGCAAATGCCGCGATATTCAATTTACTTCTTTGAAACCGACATCATTCGAATTTCGAATACTACACTTATGCTCATTTTCTTCTTCATTGTGGAAAAATGAAATTTTGTGAAACAATTCATATTCAACACTTTTATCGAACTTTTGACTGCCAACCATGTTTTTAACGCTTGAATTTTATTCTTTAGGAAAGTCAGCATCCATCGGTACGAAAAGGTTTTTGATCACATTTACTAAACAAATCACGTGATATTGAGTGGGCAAGGAATTCATTGGAATTTTTAATACTTTTTTTTTTAATATTGATTATCTTGTTTTTTCTGAAATCATATTTTTAAAAACCATCAAGTTTAAAAATAATCGGTACTCAGTACCGGTACCAATGAAGCCTGAAAAAAAAGAGAATAACTGAAGTTTGCATTACTTTTAGTTGTATAGGGAGCTTTTAGGTATGTCAGGAAATAAGTAACTGTAGAAAAGATTACCATATTGGCTAATTATAGCCAAAAAAATCCTTAGTTAAATAGCTCCCAGTAAAGTAGGATCCATCCAGCGAAAGCATAAAAATAATGAGAAGTGTAAACATATTAGAGCGAAAAAAAACCCTATTTTTCCCCCCTAGTAAATGTGCATACACACTTACTAGTTCAACAGTTCGTGAATTACGCACGAGATACTCTAAGCCTTTCATTGAAATGGATTTCACAACGAACTTCTAGCGATATCTGGGAAATCATGCACCAACCGCGAATTGCTGATGTCATTAGTAATGATGCAAGTATACAGAAAGATGTTTGCAAGCGCAAAGACAGTAACGACGCCATTTTGATCTAAATTGCACATTCTCTTTGTGTTCGTTGAAAAACTGGCAGGAAATTATTCACTGAAAATGGTTAGCGAGTTCGTCTTAAGCGCATACTTATGCGAAACGAACTGTTCGTAGTGATGGGTTTCGACTAGAGTGACTAGCCCTGTTGGGCTTTAAACTCCGGTATGGTAATATTTGCTTGATAACTTCAAAAGTCCAGTGCAATTGGGATTTATGATAAAATAGCTGATACCCCCCCGCTCCGCTGGACAGACGATAATATTATATTTTGGAACCTATACGTAAAATATCAAGAATTTTTTTTATTTTTTAAACGATAATTATAATCTGAATTTAAAATTTTAAGAAATTGATTGTCTCTAATAATGGTTATGCACGACTTTCAAATATATGAGAAAAGTATTTAATTGTTAATAGTTTATCAATGAAAATGTAATTTAATCAGTAAATCTGTGGTTGAACAGAATTCCGCATCACCCATGAGGTATTGTGTAGTGCAATGCGTTCCCATTATTCTACATGGTGGGTCCCCAGTAGGCCTAAACCATGTAAAAATTGCCAACATAAAAATAAAAATAATTTTTTATATTCTTTTTTATTTTTTAAACCTATTGAATCAATTTCTTTTGTGTATTACATTTTTATTGTCTTTATTTTGTATACATGGCAATTTTTGAGAAGGACAACTACATTTTTATTTTTTATTATATCAATTTATTTATCTCAATTATTACATTCATTACTATTTAATTTTATTCTAATTTTAGAAATAATTAAATATAAGAAAAATAAACATGCTCCGTCACCAAGAATTTTAAAATTTTTGAAAGGAGTAGGTATTCCATCTGTCCAAATATATTCAACATCCATTATTAAAAACTATAACTGAAAAGTAAATATGAAAAATCAATTTGTATTAACCTACAATGAAATACTTTTCAAGTTAAAAAAATATAACCGAAATTAATTTTTTAAAATCAAATTATTTAAAAATTCAACAAAAAATAATAACAAAATAATAAATTGTAATAAAAATTTTTAGCAAAAAGTCACCCGTATTACGTTATCCTTTTTGCAAAGGGATAACTCTATTACGCTAGTAGCAAATCTGGAACTGCAATTGAATAGACAGAATAGCTCTTAAAAAATCATAGCATTAAAAATAATTCTATATTCTGAAAACAATAAAATATCCAGCCATTTTAAAAAATCAAAAACTTTTATTTCCTAGAAACCAAAAACTAAAAATTGCCAAAATACAGAAACAAAACTTTTGCATAATATTTACATTAGATTACAGTTAATGCGTACATCAAAATAAATACTTTGACAGCTACTTATTTTTTTTTTTATTAATGACATGAATAACATACCGTTATCATTCATTTGTTAAAAGCCAACTTCAATATCTTTGTAAGATTGCGTTTAGATTTACAAATGTAATTTATCAATCATTATTAATAAAAACATACTTTTCTCATAAAGTTAAAACTTACGTCTAGGCGCCACAACAATAAAAAATTTATCGTTTGCTTAGCAAAGCGGGCGGAAATCAGCCGGGGTTACCAAAGTATAGCTTTTTAAAATTCACAATGCAAGGTCATTGAAATGCTTCGACTTGGCGGTGGAAGATATTTGGTGATAAATATCTAAATGTAGGAATTTCGGGGCTCAACATTTACATAATAAATGATAAACCTACAATGCATTCTACTCAGCGGATTGTCTTGCGTGTGCGCTACTCCGTAAGAAGTAGCCATTTTAGTATTTTTCAAAATTTCTCTACTTTTTGTAGCTAAATTACTCTTTCACCAACCGTGGGATTCCAAACTCATTTATTTCTTTCGCTAAATACGTGCGTTTCCTATTTTCGACATGCACAAAATTTCGCATAAAGAGCCTCTTCACCAAAATCTTGCCAATCCTCCATCAGTACTTCAATATTAAATTATTTGGTATTTTTCCATTTCGCACACGCAAATCTCACCAAGTAAACTTAATTGTTAGCAATACACAGTATACATATAAAAAATATATATTCCGTTTGGCGTCGGTCATGTCATTTTTGGCGATAAAGTAGTCAAAATGACACAACCGATGGATAAGAGTAGATTAACGGATGAAAATTACATTTTGGATAAGACTCCCGTAAAATCCGTTCTTAGTGAGCGTCTACATCGCAAAATGAGTAAATATACTAAATTTCAAGTCAATCGGTTGTATAGTCTTAGAGATCTCGTGATGAGTCAGTCTGTGGTATTTCGCTTATATATATATTGATTAAGAAATTAAACTGATAAAAATTAAGAATTAAAGAATTAAAAAGTTTTAAAAATTTAGCATGAAAGATTAAGAAATTACGTGACTATAACTATTGAGATAGTATGGCAGGGGTAGGGAGGTACAGGGTGAAGTGCGCTTGTTCAATCAGGAGACAGCAGCTCTAGTTGAATCAGGAGTGGGCGTGACAAGTTGCGGGTTTCTACGAGGGTTCCAGTAGAAAAGATCTGATTGGTCTATATATTGGGCTGATTAGTTACTATATATAAATTTGGTTAAGTTATAAGAATTGGAAATCGTCGAATTCTGGGGATGTGATATTTGTATCTTATGTCTCTGTATCCATGAGTTTCCAAAATAGAGGGATTAGAGCAGTTACAATTATTAATATGAAATTTATCGCAGATTTCTCATATATGATCTTTGATTGTGGGAAGGTCTATGGAGTTTCTGAGATCTTCATTTCTCATAAACCATCTGGCGTTACATATCATTCTCATTATATTATTTTGCAGAATTTCTAATTTGTTATAGTGAATCTGAGCTGTATGCCTCCAGACGGGACAAGCATAGGTTCTGATTGGGCGTAGCGTTCGCGCATGGCGTAGACTTTTTGTGAAGTTGAAAACACCTTATAAAAATGACGCTTCCGGAAAATCTTGAGTGCACAAGTGTTTTCTCATTTCGAATACATCGATTAAAGACAAACTTCGTTCGGGAATTCCGTAAATGATCCAAACTTTCGTAAATGTGAATAAAATTCGGGAAAACTGACGACATCATTGTGTTTGAAGATCGAAGACGGATTATTGAACTTCTAAGACCATAATTATGTATCACAGTTTTAAATTTTAATGGAAGATTTAGAATGAGAAAGATGGCTATTTGTGCCTCGGATTCTGATACACACCTGACCTAGCCCTTTCTTCTTGTTTCCAAACATAAAGAGGCGATGGACAGAGCGTCGATTTGATGACATAGAAATGCTCAACATATAATGAAATCAGAGCTGGAAGCTATCCTTGCACATGAGTATAAATCAGTTTCAACAATGGAAACACTATTTAGGCAGATGTATTAAGTGTAATGGAGAGTAATTTGAAAGTGTAAGGTTGTTTAATGAAAAATAAAAAAAACGAAAGAGAAAGCTTTAAAGGGATTTCCTTTTTATTGGTCGGGAAAGGGATTGGTATACTGTCTCGTTTGCATAAACAAACACACAAAATAATGTTAGATTATATTTGTGTGTTTTTGTATTGTATCAGTCATAGCAGAGAAAAGTTACTAAGCTTTTTGCAAGGCAGTTTTGTTTCCAGAAAATTTTTTCGGTCATTGAAATCTTAAAGAAATTATGAAAAAATAACATGTACGCGTGCGCGATACCTTTTTTTACTATAAAAGAATGACTTCATAAAAATTACCGCCTTCAAGTTTAAATTGAATAATTTGAATAACAAGGAGCTTTCTAAATTACAAAAAAAAAAAAAAAAAAAAAGGGAGAAAACATCTGAATGTAAAGTCATTTACTACAAAAAAGATTGAAAGATGGCTGAAAAAAATCCCAGATTTGCAGAACGCTTTGTTGTTAATAAGCGTGTTAAATATTTTTTTAAAAAAAAATTAGCGAAAAAATATTTTCATGAATGTAGCAATTTTTTGTTTGTTTGTTTGTTTCCTGTCCTTTGAATGAAATTTTGCAGTTAGACAATTCAGAGTTTACTTAAGTTATATTATAATTTGAAGTACTCATTATTTTTTTTTTAAAACAAAACATGCATTCAAGAGGATTGTTTCGAATGGGTTGGCGTCTGTATGTAACCCAGAAGCGTACAAAGATGTTGAAAAAAGATTCTGAAGGAAGGAACGGGAAATGGGATATTGAAAATGAAAAATGGAATTAGCAAATGCACTGAGGAATTGTCCGTTAATGGTTTTTCCTTTTCTAAGAAGTCTATCAGCGTTACATCTTCGCATCATCAAAATGCGACCGCTTTAGTGTGTTGGTCATGGTCATGAACTCGAGATAGGCATTGTTTCCTTCGAGTTGTGGTTTACAGTTCTGCTTCTTAATGCACGCCGTGAAGTGGGAGTCTTACGCGTTAATTCCAGCGAGGCTCCAAATCTTTCTGGGGCGTGGTGATGAAAATTGGGGAGGATGGTGCCCGCTCCAGTGTCTTCCTCGTCACTTTAAGGAGATTTGAAATTATGAAGTCAGTTGCCAATAGAGCTTGTGCTGTTTTCAAGTGAAACGCTACTAAACAATCAAATTAATTCAATCGCATACAAAAAAAATCATTGCTTTTGCTTTTCTTGTCCATGAGAACTTATTCACCTTTTTGGAATAGGAAGGAAAACATTGCATTCATTGGTACTTATTTTTCGATATTTAATCATGAATCCAACGACGGTAACAGTTTGACATTGTAGCAATCAAATTTTGATTTGTTTGCAAGTATATGTCAAATAAAATGTACTTGTGTCTCTAATAACTAATGAATATCAGCGTCGTATTTGTTTTAACACCTTAAAACAAATGGCAACACACAATAGTAATACCGACTGTCTTAGCAATGCCCTTAATCTTCAGAAGCAGATAGTTTTCAAACTTATATTTATTACCAAATTGGTATTTAAATATACGAGGTGCTGCTGTTAAATAACATGACTGACGCTACTACAGAAGTTGTACGCATGAGTCAAACGCCATCAACCGACAGATGGTTAGCTTGAAGTCTTCTCTTTTAAATGCAGTGTCTCTCGTTTCTGTAAATAAATCCGCATACCCCGTAGCCTTCATTCGCATTACAGATATTTTTATCGATTCCGGAAAAATGATAAGTGAACAATAAGTTGTGAAATTTCACATGAAACGTGGATAAACTGCTAATGAAACTTATAATTTATTAAAGGAAGTGTATAGCAATAAATGTTTATCTCGTGCTCTGGTTAGTGAGTGATTTAAGCGTTTTCAAAATGGCCGAGAAGACGTTGAAGATCATTCATGCCCGGATCGCCCTCCCATGTCAAAAATGGATAACAATATCGACAAAATCGGTAATATGGCTCAATTTGACAGTGGGGTAAGTATTTGTGTTATTGCTGAGACTTTAGGATATGACAAATAATTCGTACCGCAAAATTTTCCACCAAGACAATGTACCAGCTCTTTCTTCATTGTCTGTCAAGAGGTTTCTTGTCCAAGTATACCAAACCATCCAACTTGTTCGTTGGATCTTGAGCCATGTGATTTCTATTAGTTTCCGAAGGTGGAATCTAAATTAAAAGGATCAATATTTGAGTCAGTTGATTCTATGAAAGGGAAAGAGGTATGCTTACTGAAGGAGCTGACAGAAAGACTTCTAGCATTGTTTAGAACAATGGAAGGTTCGCATGAAGCGTTGTAGGGATAGAGGAAGGGTGTATGTGCAAGCTGATTATGAGCAAATATGTTTGATATCACATAAGATGTTTTAAAACGTCAGTCTCATTATTTAATAGCCTCACTTCGTAAGTTACTATTAATCTTCCATAACAATTATTACAAACAAACCAACATTCAGTAGTAAAATGAATAAAAAAAATAGATGTAAATAATTGTGTTGGTATTTGTGTATTTTTCACTCATTTTTAAAAGTTTTTTATTCAAATGTCACGTAGGGATACAATACGTTTTGGAATCAAAATACTATTTTATAAAATATCATTTGGTTAACTTTACCATTTATGGTAGGTTAGCTAAGAAAAGCTCAAAATGAATGAAATAATTAAATGCTTTCTCTTCTAATTTCGTAACAAGAGCAATTTTGTTAATTTCTAGTTTTACCATTTAATGAAGATGCAGTTTGGAAATTCGTGTCTTATTTATTTATTCTGAAAATGAATATTTGTGTGAGATATGAGTTGAAATGTTTTGCTAAGAAGAAAAACACATTTAAGTAGAGTTACTATATAATTAATATTGAAATAAATTAAATCTTTGTATATTAAAAACATCTGTAGCTCTATTATATATTTCACCCTAAAGCACTTAGTTTTTATTAACGTCGAACTAGAAGCAACACGAGGGCTATTGGCGACGGACCTCCTAATTTTGAACCTCGGTCAAGTGACGAGGACGACACCTGAGCTGGCACCCCCTCTCCTAACATCCACATCACACCAACGGGAGGTCTTTGGGCTCCCACAGATTTAACGTGTATCAGCCCCGGCTACACGGCATGGAATTTTTAGAGACAGTTTATTTGTAAAAATAAAAATAAATAAGAATTATATGGATAAAATAAAATCTTTACTTTCGTAAAAGTCCCGTGCTTCAAATGCAATAATCAAGACGCATAAGGTGACGTATTAGCCTTCGTTATTTAGCTCATGTGAAGAATCGATCATCCACTTATTTCACTATTTTCAAGATATAAAGTAAAATAGATGTCAGGCTTTTAAAACTAAAATTTTGAGCAGAATGCATTTTGAAAATTAATATTGAATGCTTTCCTAATTTGCATAATATTTTTGTATACAGTAACGCTAATCCCGATAAAAAGGTAAAAATTAATTAAAATTTGGTCCAACATTTATTAGATATGCAAAAAACATTTCTTGCTTATTCTCCTATTCAAAAAGAAAAAAAAAATATCTTGAATCTAAAATCAATCTCAAGATTGTGACACCTCCGAATTCCCAATGAAAGACTGAGAATAACAAATTGATACATCGACAGGCACTCAGTCGAAACTAAAATTTAGTCAAGTAGATACTCTGCATATTTGGATTGACCATTTAAAAAGAAATCCTGAAGTTAACAAAAGAGCTGTGAAACATCCAATATCATATTTTTCAACCTATGTATACGAAAACTGTTTCACTTTGTAAGCTGTGACAAATACAAAATATAAAAACAGGCTGGATGCTGAAGATGACATTAGATTGCAGATTTCAACAATTATTCCAGAATATTTCGCAATAAAAAATAATAACAGCCAATTCATGATTTAAAATATTGTTGCTTCTGTTTACTTTTCATTGAATATATTTTAAAACCTCCCTTCCTCCAAAGAAAAAAAAAAAAACTTCACGTTATCACTTTACCATTCCCTATTTTATTTAGATGTTTCTTTTGTGATAAAATAGAGATGCAGTAATAATTTTTAAAATTTGAGTAGATCAAACCTTTAAAATTCTATTTTTTCTCTCTCTTTAATCAAGAGGTTCTATCAAGAAAATAGTAAGTCAAAGGGTTCCCCAAGATTTAAAAGATTGAATACCATGCCGTAGAGCAATTAAATATTACCTAATTTTTCAATTTATTTTTCATCATATTTCCCTGTTTATAGTGTTTATTTTTTTGGAGGAATCAAACAGAATTTCTGATTCACATATTGATTTATTATCAGCTAAAATACTCATTTTTCACTTGTCGCTTGTATATGTATGATGTCAAATATGCTAGACCTATGCTTAGTGCAGCGGTAATCTTTCTTAATGGAGAAGAAAAAAAAACTAAAAAGAAAAAAAAAACTCGCTTATTAAGTGAGTAATTAGAAAGATTTTTTGAAATTAACTTATTTATATTTCTCCCAGTTATTTTTAAGGCGTTAAAACACCTCCTATAGTCTAATCAAGGTTTGGATTTGTATAACGAAACAACAAACCAGGACTTAAATATACAGTTTTGTATTACATTAGGTCTAATACAAGAACTAAAGTGAATCAGTGATTTTCCAACTGATTTCAAAAAATCAAATTGTGTTGCGAGCTTATTAAATTTCCCATCTTTTGACTGGGAAATGTAGTATGGTTTTTTCTCTCTATCTTCTGGAAAGTATGAAAAACAGTGAAAATGGAGAAGGGGAGGGGGACATTCATGAAATATCACCAAAAAAAATGTTTGATTTTTCTTTCTTTTTTTGCGAGAATATGTTTACAGTAGTTTCTAAACTTAAATGAAAGGAGTGATTCTACCACCTATGTGGACTTTTGTAAAGCATGATTTCAAATGCGAAAAAAATGCGTGTGACTAAGACATCCATTAAAATTTTACACAACCATCAATTTACTTTCTTCTTCTGAAAAACAGCAAATTATATTTAATCACAATCATTCACGATGATAGTATTTCTTGTTAAAAGAAAGTTCAATTTTATTATAAAATGAAGTAACTCTGACTTTGGGTAAGATATGTGAAACTCTTTCGGCTTTCTGTAGTAAATTCTGATCGTTCCCCTGTTGTCTAAAAATAAATCCAACACCTCTTCAATTATACTCAGGATCAGTAAAAAGCTATTATTTTTGAATTTTTTTTATTATTTTAAAGCAAAAATTCAAGACTGTGTTAATGGAGCACTCAACAAATCCTTTTAATATTAAGAGAAAAGAGGATTAACCTTCGACTTCGACTTAAAATAAACATTAATTTTCGATAAATCACAGTTTATAAACCTTATGTATAATAAAATTTGAAAGAAAAAAATCAACACCATTAAAGAAAGAAACATAGACACAAAATTTCTATAACTTTTTAAAACAGGCCCTTTTTTTTCCATAACTTTTTTCTGTTCAGTGTTATATCTGCAAAAAACTAAGTGGTTGTAAAGAAAAGACAGGGAAAAAAACAATATTATACTTCATTATTGTTTTTTTTTTTATTCTTGGTCTCTTGTCGCGCTCCAGAGCGAAAGGTCTCTCTACTGCCCATGAGGGAGTTTTCGATTGGGGAGAGAGGGAATTAGATACAGAAGAAACAATTTCTAGGATCTTCAAACTAAGTTAGGAAGGGATGATATCTTTTCGGGTTATGTAATAGTTTCTGATATTTATGGATTACCAATAGTATAAAAAGTATGCAATTACTTTTCAATGTGTCTCTCTTCGTATTAAAAATGTATATATGTATATATATATATATATATATATATATATATATATATATGTGTGTGTGTGTGTGTGTGTGTGTATGTGTAGGTATGTATCGTATTTATTTGAAACCTAACCGTCATCGATTCTCGCCCATCCCCAAGTTCTCAAATACCATATTTTCCTTTTTTTGAAAAAATAAAAAAATACTATATATATTGTGTATATATATATATATACTGTACTTATTTCAATCTAACAGTTTCTAACATTTTAATATTAATGACAAACTGAAAGTAATACAATTATGCATATTACGTGTCTGAATAAAAATAAGGAGACAGACTACTTTGTTTTTGTTTCCTGAACGCTTTTTAGCTAACATAAAAAACACAGGAAACCTACAGTAATTTTTCGTCTACCTAATTAAAATGTTGCTGTAAATTGATCTTTTATGGCTTAAGAAATTCTATGAAAAACTCTGAACCGATTAATCCTGCACGAATATGATAATTCTATGACAAATTAGTAGAACTTTTCTATCTAAAAACAGGAATTTGAACATTAAAACTTTAAGTTTAATGAACTTTAAGTTTTAACTGAAGCGAGCTCTCATATGAATACATGTAACGCGTGTATATTCATAAGATATTGGATGAATAACAAATAGGGAAACTATATGGAAATTAGAAATCCATATAGTTAGGATATCTAATTCTCATATGCTGAAAGATTTTGGCTAAGGAATTGTATCAACATAGTAATATTCTTTTGAACGAAAAATAAACGAGTCAGTCATACTTAATGCTAAAGTACGATGAAAAATTAAAGAGTACCTATATTAGGAACGGAGAACAGATAATTAGGAATATGAAATGGAAATGGTATATAACTCGATGTAGTACTGTTCTTTGATAGTTTTCCCTTTAGAAGCTCATGAATATGACACTTTTCATATCGAAAAATAATCGTCATTATAAACTTCACAGTTGTCTCCATCTTTTTTGGACGTGATTCAACGAAACCAACTCATTTTTTTGGTTGCTTCTTGGTTTCCATGTATGATGAGGAATTCAGATCACAATGACGGTAACAACTCGGCACATAACGACAACTCATTGCGGCACCAATTCAGTTTTAATTTTGCAGAGATTGGCTGGCAAATCGAAACTAACCAAAGAATCAATGTCGAATTTGTTTTGTCACCTTTCAACAGATGGCAGCCCGCAACACCAACTTGTCTCAGCAAAGCCATCTGTCGTCCATCACAGGATATTTTTAATCACTTTCAAAAGTTTCAGTAAGAGATCTTTAATCCAGCATTTTTTTATCTATGGTTCATTACCTTCTATATTACAGGCATGATAGAAAACTTTCGTTTTTAGAATTTTATTTATGGTTTTGGACTTTTATTGACCAAGGACCACCGAGTTGCCACACAGCGCTGCTTGCAGTTTTATTTAAGTTATTAATTTCTTGCTTTACAACTGCGTACATATAATGATTGCACAATATTACAACTGAGCGCATACAGTGTAGGGCTAAAAATGTCGTAGTGGTTAGCATGCCTGACAGCGAACAGTGCCGAACCCAGGCTGGATTTTTGACGTCTTAGACTCGGGTAGCTAGTCACAGGTCGCATAAATTCTTATCTATGGTGATTTAAATATTTGGTATATCCGTTAATACTGTATTGACACTCTAAAATCCGGTAAAGTGCTTTCGAAATTGACAATAAAGATCGTTTATTATATATCAAACTCAAGGACTCTTATTCCTCTCCTATCTGTGGTATCCGATGTATCCTCGTGGTCGAAGACTCGCGGTAGATGTTGGTTTCGTCGAGTTGTGGGTTCCGGACTAGAAGCCACTTCAGACCCGCGCAATTGTTAGGCTGATGCACGTTAAATGTGAGCGGGACTCCAAGTAGTAGGCATAGTGTGGAATTCCGGAGATGGAGAGGCAATTTCAGGTGTCGTCTCCATCACTTGATCGAGGTTAAAAATTACGAGGCCCTTCGATTTTTGCCCTCGTGTTGCTTATCGGTACGAACATAAATAAGACAATAACGATCACAATCTTCTGCCTGTGAGAAATATCTTCTTAAACTTCCATTTCGGCGGAGAATGAGGCTAAATCATCATTGTAAAATTCATTGCAGGGAAATTATTTTTAAAACTCTTAATTATGGTCAAACTGATTAATAAGTAAATTTTAAGAGCTGATATTTATTAGGTAAGAAAATTCGGAAAAGAAATATGATTGTTTCGTATTTAGGCCTTAGGTAACGATATACATTTATGACACACGAGGAAAATATGATATGAATAAGACTTTTATATCTTCCTTCCAACTTTCTTCAGTATTTTGCTCGTCACTCTAAATATTGAAATATAATAACAAATAAAAACTTTGCCTGACATTGATAAATCGCTTTCGTAACAAATTTTCTCTGCAAATGAACACGGTTTTTCCGTTTTTTAATTTGTACAAATTCGCCCTCCTCTCATGTTTCTTTCTTTCTTTTTTTTTTCAAATTTATTTTGTATACATTATCGTATCCAGAATTCCCGTGGCTTTCTGAGATTAAGGCGTTTAACAAGAATCGTAATTACTAAAAGTTGATGATCGTTGAATAAGAGATATTTTATAATAGCTTTGATTTGGTGCATAAATTATTGTTTTTAAATCGTTAGGCAAAAATATACTTAATCTTTGTTTAAATTTTATTTCAATGCAAAAATTATTGTTAGAGAAATGGTTCTCTGTTATATTATATATAAGAACATTGATTTTATAACTGCGAATTTGATTGGTGACACACTGCAAAGACACAATTCGTATTTTATATATTTAGGTCTATGACTTATTATTTCAATACGTTTCGAAAGTTTTATTTATATAAAATTTAAATAACAAAAATCAAAACATATACCATTTATTTCTGTGTACAAGTTGATTATTTTTGGAACTTTTTCATAGATAAATTAAAGGGATGGTTTATACACCAATTCAGTGAATCACACAAGGTGTAAGTACCTTTTCATATGTCGCGGAATCGATAAATTGCGAAATCTAGCACGTTTTTCTGTCTTTAGTTTACATATTTTAAATATATGACAAATTATTCCGAACGAAATGCTCCTTCTTTAATGAAAATGAATTGTTTTATTACTGGTTTGTTGGTTCGCGCTAAAACGACGTTAGCGTGATCACCTACGGATTAAAGTTTATTACGTAAGATGTTCTATTTCCACTCATCTTTTCTACAAAATTGTTAAGGCTATAGATAAAAAGGACCAGCATATAGATACCACACATCAAAAACAAAATATAACTGAATTCCAACAATGTGCTAGTGTCTGATAGGGTTGCCAGAATAATGCCTATCTCTTTCTCTCCGTTCATAGTCTCGGAGCTTTATAAGGGGCTATTGTTTTAGTTGGATAATTTTTTGGAGTACCAGATCACTTCTCAATTTCTTATTGTTTGCTTCAATTGTAATTACATTTACCTCATACATATTGAATTTAATAATATATTTAACGTTTGCCTTAATATTAATTATATGTAGCTGATATAATATTCAATTTAATAATTCATCGTTTGCTTTAATGTTGGATATTTTTAGCTTAAATATATTAAATGTAATAATTTATCGGTTCCTTTAATTTTAAAATCGAAATGTTCACAATTGTCGATTTCTCGATATATCACCGTATACTTTAATTCTTATAGTTAAATGAGTAATTTAATTAATAATTACAAAAAAAACACACCTTAGGTAGGTAAACCTGTTCTTTGTAAAAATTTGCATAGAACTTTTTTCCAGTGATTTGACTGGTAAACACATTCATCTCGAATACCTGCTCTACAGCACTTTTGACCTTTTGGCAACATACCAAACGTTACAGAAAATTTATTTTATATCGGTCTATGCTCGATATTTGAAAGTCGCAAGGATTTTAAAAAAAAGCACTATCATTTTCTCTAAAGATAAATTTATACCAGGTGGTGCTATTAAAAATTGAGACGGACGCTGCAAAACCTTTTATTTTGATTCCATAAAAATTCACATATTATTACACTCAACCGCTATATCTGCAATGCTCCATTCGAATCTTCCTCTGTTCGAAACAGTGTTGGAAATCTTCTGCGGTCAGCTCCTTCAGGCCGCTTTCTCTTTCTAGCTTCAACGACTCAAATCTTGTTCTTTTTAAAGCAGATTTCTACTTAGGACATTGAAAAGACTCATGGCAAAAGATCCGGCTAATAAGTTGGATGGTCTAATATTGGGATGTTGTATTCTACAAGAAACCTCTTGATAGGCAATGTGAAATGAACTGGCGCATAATCTTGGTAAAAAATATGCCGTAAGGATTATTGATCGATTCCTACAGTCTTAGCAATCGCACAGGTACTTTACCGACGGTCAGATCAAACCAGAATACCGATTTGTTCGTTATTGTCATCCGGTTTTGACATTGGAGGCCTACCCAGACTTGAATAATCTTCTACGTCTTCGCAGCCATCTTGAAAACTAATAAACTATTCAGAAACATATACATTCATTATCATACACTTCTTTCAATAAATTGTAATTTTCAGTAACGATTTTCCAAGTTTCATGTGAAATTCAACAACAATTCTTTGCTCTCTTGTCATTTTTAAAGAAGAAAAAAAAAAAAAAAAATAACTATTACAAACGAAGGCTACGAGTATATAAATTTGTTTACAAAAGCAAGAGTCACTGCATTCGAAAGAGATGGTTTCACGCTAAACAGCTGTCAGTGCTGGTATTTGGTGCGTGTGTACTCAGTCTCGTTATTTTATAGCCACATCTCGACACAGAGAGGCTAAAATTTTGAAATATATATTTAGGATTTATGTCTTTTATCATTAAAAGATTTATATATATATATATATATATATATATATATATTGATTTTTTTATTTACACTTCTTAAGTTACAAATATTATATTGAAAAAACATCGTCCACATATATTGATCTAGATCTCCATTCATGCCATATTCCATTCAAGATGACATTTCTACGTCAATTAAAACTTGGAGTCTTAAAATTAGTTCATACTTTAACCTTATTGTATCTCACCTATACTTGGTTAAAAATAACGATACTAACATCATTTCTCGTCTCCCTTTTCCTGGTAAAGAACTTTGTTTAAGACATTTTATCCAAATAGTTCATCAAAGAATGTCATGTCTTACACTTAACATTATAAGCTTATTTCAGTAAATTCGTCTAATGTCTTTAAACACCCCTTGCGCTATTATGAGTTATTCGGAGATTAAATGTAATGAATATTGTTAACATAATTTCTTCTTAATAAAGAGGGTTTAATCTGGATAATAACTATATATAAGCCTCAACATCTCTTTAAGAAATTCTTCCAATAGCGTGGAGTGTTTAGTTAGTAAATAAATGACATCGTTGAAAGAGGTGGAAAATTGATTTATGTATTCAAGTTTCCCTCTTTAATTGATGGACCAGTATACAAAATTAATCGATCAAAATTACAGATAATTAGTTTTAAAAGCAAACTGAGCTGGGAAAATAGATGCTTCGTTCTATTTTTGATCAAAATTTTGCATCTAGCTCATGTGCGAGAAGGTCTCAAGAAATACCTGTTTTTGACGACAGAGAGCGTTGATAAGACAAGTTAATGTTACCATTGTATTCTCCCTTCTGTTAAACTGCATCAAAACAAACTGGACACTGAGAAATGGGTTGGCTTTGATTTTAGTTAGGTTTCACTATTAGGTACGATTTAATAAGTTTCAAACATTTAATACCATATAAAAATATGATTGCTAACAAATTGAATTCTCGTCGCATTTCACCTGACTGTGAGACATGCATTTATCCTCAAGCGAGCAAACATTAAAACAAAGTTTGTTACCAGTGATTATTCTGTAAAGAAGGCGAAGACAGTCTCATTGGCTGGAGAAGTCCTGACGAGGATATTTTTGTGAATCGAAACTAATCTTACGCATGTACTTCTCAAAAAAAGGAAAACAATTCATTGACAATGTGCTATTAATCAATGAATTCTGCTAAGCTTTCAATGTTTTTATATAGTGCGTTACATAATTACCATTTCCCCTAACTATAGTGAGTTACATAATAACTATTATGCTAACATTTTGTCATTTTTCAGAAAGGGCGTCAATCAACATGAGTACGCATAAAATAAAGGATACGTGGTGTTAGGTTCAAAAGATTGTAATACATCATGATTGTAATCATTACATTTAGCTTGTTTAATGTGTATTTACATTACTAAGATATTAAAATTAACATTTTACCGCCTGCCTTTATTTTAATATCCGAATAAAATATTACTATCATCTTCTTCAACAATTTATCGCTTGCTCATATTTTATTATTTAATAATTAATTTTTATAGAAGAATCGTCTCTGTTTATTCTTTTTATTGTTGACATTGGCAACGTTTCAGTACTTCAGAATGATTTTCTTGTGAAAATAAAGACACAATCAAAAATCTCAAAAGGTATTTTCTATTCATGACCATAACTGCTCTATGCGGTCTGAGTACGTTTACTTTTCGCTAATTAAAATTCATTTTAAAATACTTCCACATTTCCGAGATCTTTAACAGAAAAAGAGTACAAATTAAATATCACAGCCCATTTCAAGTTTTTTTTTTAAAGAAATGTTTAAATTTTTTTAATAGGATAGGGAAAGAAAAGATGTAACCTTTTCTAGAAGCGACAATTATATCATTGAATTTTGAAAATATATTTAAATGAATACATTTGTTGTTAATTGTTTTAGAACATTCAGCAATTGTATAGCAACTTATAGAAAAAACAAATAATATATATAAAAAAAATAAGTCAATTCCTACTTAAGTCAACAAATAATATTTTTTTATTTTAGTTAATTTCTAATAAATAATTACAATTAATATATATATATATATATGACTGAATCACAATAGTAAGTAGCAAAAGAAATTTTTTTCCAGCGATCTACACGCTTTGTCCCTGACGGTATTTATCCCTAAATTTATAACCTGCTAAATATCTTATATAAAAGAAAATTTTTTTCTCTTATATAAGATATTTAGCATTTTTTCTCTCATATAAAACTAAACTTAATTATTTGAAAATCAAATAAAAAAAAATTTACGCTTTAATGAGATTCGATACAAAGTTATGAAGATTCTATGCCCGCGCTCTACCAAAGTACCAAATTTGCCATTGCAAGACAAATGGTATAGAAGAAGCGTTGGCTTATTTCTTAAATTATCCTGTAAATTAAATGGTTGGAATGCAGTTCAGCCCAACCACCCTTGGCGACAGGAAATATTTAGAGGTATTTTGCCAAATGTGGCTACCCTGTGCTACTGTGGCTACATAACGTCGCCAAGTTTGACGATTTTTGAAATCGCGCCAAGTGGTAGGGCTAAACTGCATTTTCACCAATTAAATTTGATTAAATGAATTAATAATTGAAAAAACTGTATTAACGTCAAGTGTTATCCTCTACAAGTTTAAAAATAATGTATTTGAACTTGAGTGGATCAATAAAATAATATTTTATTAAAGATTGAAAATTTAAACAAGATATATATAGAGAGAGAGTGTGAGCTAATAGCAGGAATTTAATGAAGTTATACCTCACTCATTGGTCTTCCCCTCCTTCTTGGAAAGTGAGAAGAAACTATCTACTTTGGACTAAATATATAAACAAAGGATCAGTTATTAATATTAGTTCGGTTATTGACCACGGCTAAATTACTCGATTTTTCTCGGCTTAAAAATTTACATGATTTATGAAGTATTTAATAAAATTTTATTCATTTCTTAGGTTTCGCTAGTAGACAACAGACTCAAAAAAAAAAAAAAAAAAAGCTCATTTTAACTCATATTTAATAAGGAAAAGGGAAAATGCAGAAACAGTTCAAAAGGCTCTGATGGTATAGCTCAGAAGATCCAATTTCTTCTGACTGCTCTCCGTACTAAAAACGAATAATGACTATTTGTCTGACTGTTCATTAACCTCATACCTCATTGGTGACGGACATAATAATTTTGAACAACAGTCCAGTGACGAGGACGATACCTGTGAATTGGCATCCCCTTCCCCAAACACCTGCGCATGTCAACGGAAGAGCTTGAGACCTCAACAAGATCAACGTATATTAAACTCGCTATACGTTGGATCTTTAGTTTCAACAAGTCTCGAACCTATGGCATTATAAAAACAACGCAAGCCGCAAGTTTATGACAAAAAAAAAAGTTTTTTTAAACATGAATTTTCTTTCAAACTTCACACTTTGCGTAACATAATATTTTTACCTTATATTTTAAGAGCAAAAGGGAACGTTCAGTCAAATTGAATTTACTCAATAATTAGTTTTATTAATTTATTTTATTATTTGACGTTTATTAATTTTATAATCTAAAATAAATACGTGTAAAATTCATTCTCAATTAATAAATAAAACTACATGTAAATAAAAATAAAGCAATCGATAAATTATATTATTAAATTGAATATAGTTAAGGTAAATGTAATTAAAAGTAAAGCAAACGATAAATTATTAAATGACGTACTTGGCGACCATTTGGAGAATTGGCGAGAAACTGGGTGTAAAATTTAACTATTTTAATAATTAGTTTTAATCAAGTAATTTTATTGATTATGTAATAAGATTATCGAATTGTCATCCAAACCAACGCATATAGAAAATTTTAGCTCAATTGATTGCTACAAAATATGAAAAAAAAGCCTTTTTTAAGTTTTGAACCAAACACATTTATAATGTGAGTTAATGAACACCCATTAAAAATGTAACATCCCCTATTCCTTTCTTAACACTAGTAACGAATGTTTTTTGTTTTATCAATCTAACCCTTATGATTATTTTATAATCATCTCTCTTGTAAGTTATTTTTATTTCTAATCTTTAATTTTATACATACCTTTATTTCTCAACACTCTGGTACATTTAGATATTAAATACATTCACACACAAATCCAAAGCTTTTAAAGAGTTCGAATTATTAAAATAGTTTCATATAACGCTGATTATAAAATGTTATAAAGCCTTTTAAATTTTTTTCTAAAACATCATATAAAGATCAATGATACATTTTTCGGTTTTAATGCTTCAGACTCTACAAAAACAACACTTCTGAAAGAGTATTAAAATTATATACATGATTGCTTAAAATTTTAATTTACTTCAACAAATTATTGCTAATACATCGTATAATCTAAATTGTCCATTTATATATTTAATTTAGCCACTCATTGAATTTAATAATTTCAATCATGATATTGCTTACTAACCGTAGTAAGCCAATTATCGTCGTTACTTTCTTCAGATATGACTGCAATGCATTGAAAATATTTTAAAATTTATGAACGAGATAAATTTGGCTTTAAAAAGTCAGAAAATATTCTAAAAAGTAATATTTAAATTAAATAGCGCAAAATACTACTCATAAAATGTTATTATCCACTTCAGGGAATAAATTATTCTTATATAGTCTCTGTAAATGATCCAACAAAATTTTTAACAATGTTGAAGAATAATTTTTAAAAAGTTCCGCAATTTTTCTGTGTAATCTTTTGTTTAGTTTAATTCATTTTCTCTTAAGTTTCATGTCACGTGTTGTCTATAATAATATTAAAAGTTCCTCTATGTTGCTATCCCTTGATTCAATATTTGTCTTCCAAATTGACTTACAGCGGTTAACAGTTTCATAGCTTTCGGATATTATTATTCACGCGAATTCAATTTTATAAAATTTTTCAAATCGTCTGCGCAATAATCTGAAATCACGTAACGTAAAATTACAGTATGTATAAATATTATTCTTCAAGTTACAGATTTTTATATATTTAAATAACACCGAACGTTGATAAAAAATATATGTGTATGATTTAGTAGGTTGTTTAGACTAATGTATTTGTAATTTAACTTTTTATAATAAATTATGACAACTTCTTAAACTAAAACCTGAAAAATAAGTTTCAGATTTTTTGCAAAGCAAGAAAATATTTTTTCAACAAAATGTTTTTGAAACCATTTTTCAGTGCATTAGGAAATATGTATATTTTCATTTATTTAGAGATGTATGCATTAACGTTTTGTGAAGAATAAAAACAATTTTAAAGTGAAACTAAACCGAAATTGTTAAGGAATGAACATTCAAAGTATTATAATATTATTTATTAATTCTATGAATTTAAATACATGGTATTCAGTTTCTTGTTACTACAATTCTTTTTCTTGCTATAATTCTCTCTTTTAATTGACACAAACATATGACTACATTCAGATTCTTTTTGGATTTAAAATATTTAGCAGTTTCGATTAAAAACCTGGCTATTCCAAAAAAGGATTCCCTGAATAACATTTGTGACGATGTGCTGGTTATACGCGTTCTTTTGTTAATTACCTTGTGGACTCTTTGTATTTCATTTTTACAAAAAATAAAACCTCGACCCAACCAAATGAAACGTGATTATGCAAAGTAGTCTGAATAAAAAAGTGTAATGAATTGACAGCGAAAAACGGATATACATGTTGAGATTATTAAAATAGTTAGCAGCAATGAGAAGGAATTAGATGAACGCGGAATGTTTGTGAGTGAACATAATTTGGTGTTGCAAGACAAAAACTCCGACTCTACCTTGTTGAAACCGTTCATATTTTTGATTAATATGTTGTCTCTCAGCCCAAGTACCTCTATAAACTTAAGACTTCATATTTTAGTTAACTTGTTGGTAAACAGGTTGTGTATTTAAAAATTGGTAGACAACATTTTCTTTAAGTAGTGCATATAAATACGTGCTTTGGCGTATACATTGACCAATTTATTGAATTGCAATCGCCGGAATCACTCAATAAGTTCTTAGAAAATCCAAGAGATGATGCTCGTAGCATCGAAAATGGTTTGTTTTTAGTAAAAATCACGACTCATTTGATAGCTGTTTAAGTCTCATTTATTTTTAAGGTATGGTTTCGTTTTTATTGTTTATTAGCAACAAAAAAATGTTTTTGCTTAGAAAAAATAGAAAAAAAGTTTGTTTCGAGCGTTATTAAACACTTGTATTTAAAAAGCTTAACACTAAAAAAGATCAAAGCTCAGCAGGTTGAAGATCATGGCATACCTGTTCATGTGTGAACAACTGTTTACAATTGGGTAAAGGATATTAAACGTGGTCGTATATCTACAAAAGATAAACGTCTTTCTGGACGTCCAGTGGAAGTGATTACTCCCGGAATGATTGACAAAATCCACGATATGGTTTTGTGGGAGCCACCAATAAAATTGCAAAATGGTTGATACCATTAGAAAAAGTTTTGCGAAATATTTTTCCTATTCGCCTCTTGTGCCATAGCTAAACTCAATGTACTAAAATTAAAAGTCAATAAGTCAATCAAAGAGACGTTGGACAAATCGTACACACTATATTTATTAGACAATTTATTATTATAACAAAAAATGTATACTGACTTTCCTCAAAACATCGCCTTAGGTATATTAACTTGTTTCAATAATATCAAACTAACGGAGTCTTACCAGTGTAGTTGAGTTGAGGCTGTCTCGACTTCTAGGCTACACTATGCCGCCGATAATTCGCAGCGATTCTGGACCCCATCTTCGACTAAGAACAACAGTTAAACGCTAAAGTCACTCCACCTCTATCGCATGTCTCAAGCTTAACTTATGTACTTCCTATCTCCCTCGCTTCACTTTATTTCTACCTGCCGGTAATTTAAATATTCATATTTCATTTTTGTTTGGGGAAAAGTTGTTTAGGTAAAGCAATCAATCTTAATTAAAAGTCTCCAAGGTTAGTGAAGAGAAAACGTCGAATTGCCCAACGTCACAGGGTCATCGCAAAAATAGATGCTAATAATAAGGACCTTCCGAAATCTTACATTATAGATGGTTTGAGATGTTATACAAACACTTGGACAGATGTACAGAGCTAAAAGGAGATTACGTAGAAAAATAAAAAACATAAATCTACAAAAAATATTTTATTTTCTATCCGAAATTAAAAATTTACTGCATGTGTTTTTAGACTTTAGTTGTAATTTAAGACGACGAAAGAGAGTTGGATTAAGGAAATGCCCCATTCTGACCTGAGTGTCACTCACGTAGTACATACCAAGTGTGGCATTTTAATAACCGGACTGCACCTGTCTTAGCCGTTAGTTTTGGTGTGGAGGTGAGGGAATAGAATGAAGTTAATCTTGATGCTTATGATGCAGTTGGTGCGTTATTCCGTCCTTATATCTAGTTCAGTTTATTTTTCATCCTTGTTTGAGTAAGACGTTGTTGCGTCGTTGTGCCGCAATCCTGATAAGATTAAAAATAGAGTAATTGAAATTCCTCGTGAAATTGAAAATAAAATAAAATAAAACTCCCACCTGAAGTTTTTAAATTCTATAGGAGATATTTGGAGATAACTGCGTGCCACGAAGCGAAATTTTTGAATGTCACAAACGATTTTCGGATGGTCCGGAGGTTGTTGAAGATGATGATCTGTGACGTCAAGAACTGATGTAAGCTCTTAAAAAAATTAATGAGATCTTGCATAAAGACCTACGTTTCAGTGTTCGGGTAATGTCAGACATTACGAACATAGACAAATAGACAATAAGAAAATTTTGACCAAGAATATGACGAAATGACGACATAGACAATATGACGAAAGTTTACGCAAATCTGCTACCGAAAAATCAAGCGCTAAGACAAGGCGCCGCCGCCCAGTGCGCTCTCTATGAAGCTATTCTTGATGGACAAACACATTACTGTGCTCGAGCATTCACTGTTCTCGCCAAATCTCGCCCCATGCGACTTCTACCTGTTTCCGAAAGTGAAAGGTGCATTGAAGAGAACACATTTTCAGTCGCTAGAAGAGGTGAAGGCAAAAACGGCAGACTTACTGAAGAAGGTGTCACCTAATGAACTGCAGCACTGCTGTGTATAGTGGAAAATTAATATGCAGCGATGTATCGAGAGGAAAGGGGAGTATGTTGAAGGGGACTAAAAGGTATTGTATAATGTTTAAGTAAAGCTAATTTTTAATTGTTTGGTTTTTTAATTGTCACACCTCGTATTTCTCCCACTAGAGCAGATGAGTAGATACTTCTGATTTCAGTACTTCCAATGGTGTCATTAAGGAAGATCTTAACCCAATGGAGTGGAAATTAGGTAAGTGGATGCCAGTTCAGGTGTCGTCCTCCTCACTTGACGGAGGTTCAAAATTACAAGGTCCGTCCCCAATAGCCCTTATGTTGCTTCAAGTGCGATGTTAATAAGAACTGAACTGAACTAGGAAAGGTTTAAATCAATCCGCAGAGGTTTTTAAGAGAGAAATCTTATAAAATTTTAAATATGTAATTGAAAATTATATTTTGATGCATTTCACTGATTACTTACTTTAAAAATGAATTCACTAAGTTATTTTGACCAAAGCAAATTTAAACTAACAGAATATTAAAATGCTTTATAATTTGCAATTTGTAATTTTGCTTCGAAAAATTAGAGAGCACACCGTTGATAACTTTGATGTATGATTTATAAGAATATGATATGTTGATAAGTAAACAACAAAAAAATTAAAAATGTTCTATGCAAAGTTTTGCAAAGAGCATATTTAGCCACGTAAGGTTCCCCTTTCTTATAATTGTAATGAAAATACTCAATTAAATATAAGAATTAAAGTAAATGATAAAAAAAGGAGAAATAGACAATAGTAAACTTTTCCGATATTAAAACTAAAGGAAACAATAAATTATTAAATTGAATATATTTAAGCCGATGGTAATTAAAAATAATACAAACGATAAATTATTAAATCGAATATTATATCAGTTACATATAGTTAAACTTAAAGCAAAAGATAAATTATTATATTAAGTATATTTAAGCTAATTACAATTGAAATGAAACAAACGATAAATTATGAAATTGAATATTATATCTGCTACATGTAATAAAAATTAAAGAAAACTATAAATTATTAAATTGGATATATTTAAGCTAATTGTAATTAAAATTAAAACTAACGATACAAAATTAAAAAAAAGTTATCTGTTATGCAAATAGTGATCCATGTAAAACAACACCTCATTGGATGGCTAATTAAACTGTAAGCTAATGCTCACACCAGGGAGAAAAATCAGGTTATTTGCGTTTTCTCAAAATGTTTTTTCTTAGGAAACTGGTGCATTTTTCTCAATATCTACTGTATCCATGGTGATTCTATTTCCCACGCTAAGGAATGAGGCTATTTTCTATACAGTGAACGTATTTTTTTAAAAAAAATAAGCCATTTAAATGTTAGTTAGTATTTGTATACAACAGGGGTGAAACATTGTTTTAATTCGTGAGCTACATTATGGAAGCGAAGGCTAACGGAGAACCGCACCTCTTAAAATAATTGCATTCATTATTTTACTTAAGATTTCAGAGAATATATAAAATGTGCTATAAAAATCAATAAATTAAATAAAGTAATAACAATTCCAATCAGTTTATTTATTTTGCAAATGTTATATAATCTCTATTTGCAAGAACGTTTAATTTTAAACTCTGGTGTTCTATTTATCAAATGACTGGTGTTCCAAGTCACATCTGTCAGAATCAGCCCCTTACGGGTAATGTTCATAAAAAAGAACGTTCAAACACTCAAAGCATCCCAAGCAGAAGCTGCTTCATAAGCTGTTTTACAATTTTAGAAGAAATTATTTAACGCTGAAGTTAACCACCTTAAATGGGATATTATATCATTAAATGTAAGTGGCTGTCATTTAACATTAATGGACGCGTTCCTTATATATTCCATCTCTCCCCAAACTCACTTTAAAGGAAGCTGAAAGTAAAACCGTGTTTATTCACTCGAAATTAGACTTTTCGTTAAGTGTTCCGACAGACAGATTTCACAGCTCTTGAAATCAGGGAATCAGAGGCCACTGACTTCATATTTAAAAGTTAATCGCTAACTATCATCGTGTTTAACTTCTGGAAACATAATTGACACTTTAAATGACATTTAATCGAATATTGTCGACTTAAATTTTAAAATTACTTTAAGATGTCTTTCAAAATGAAAATGCTCCGTTAATCAGTTAGAAATGATCAACATTCGTATGCATGTATTCTTTGAATGCGACTGTTGTAGATGAATAGGAAATTATGTTGTTATAAAAATTATAAAAGCTTAAATCAGAAATTTTAATGGATAAAAAGAAATATATTTCGCAATTGTGAGCAAGGAAAATTTTTCAACTCATGTGATGGAAATTATATTAAATGGAAGAAATTTATTGGAGATACTTTTCGCTTTTTTTTTCCGTAATGCATAATTTATTTTTACCATCACCAGTTTGAATGGAGACTAAATTCTTTTGTAATAAAACTAATTATAATATTAGTTAAAATTTATTAAAGTTTATAATCTATATTAAAAAAATCAACGTTTTTAAAAACAAAGTTATATGGTGGCAAAGTTTATTAAAGAAAATTATTGAAATATTAGTTAAAACTGCTAGTTGTTTTTAATTTTAAAATTTACTTAAAAAGAGACATATATGAGTGTATTAAAAAATTCATAATACTCATAAAATCAAAACATGCCTTTGAAAGTTTGTAAGTCATTCTATTAAAAAAATGTTAACCAGAATTAAGAAAAAAAATTATTGTGATAAGACACGGCGCCAAATATTGGAATCTTTCTTTCTTGCGAATGATTATTGACGAAAGTCAGCAACCCTTACTATCTCCCCTTTGTGAGTTCTACGATACCTCATGTGGCGTGTGGGGTGTTCCCAATGTTCCCAGACAGGAAAAGAAATTTTTTCCTCAATCCTAAAAGCGTCGAGGGGAAAGAATATTTTGACTTATTAAAATTATTGAAATATTGGTTAAAACTTGACAAAAATGTCTAAATATTGCCTTGTTAGGCGAGTACGAACGATTCCCAAAATTTCAAAGCTCTAGCTTGATGGGAAATTGGTTAAATTAACGATCGAAAATTTGATGACACACACATACACCAAGTGAAATTGAGGAAAACGTTTTAATAATAATAAAATCGCCTTAGTAATAGGCAACAAAATAACGTTAAAAGTGCGATAGTTGCACCACTTTTGTAAGACTTGTGATTATACAACCTTATTAGATATTAGTTAATATAGGAAACTTATTTACACTAAGAAGTTATATTGATTTTCTTCGGCAAGGTGTGGGGTGAAATATCACTTTGTCTCATTAAATGTATATGATATCGTCAGCATGTAAAAATTTTTTCTTAAAATATCTGAATGTCGCTAATGTATTCGTTAGAATGTAACTCTATTTTTTTAATGTTCCTTTGCTGATAATATACATAAATCACAAGAATTAAATGATGAGACTTTTTCCAATAGCAAGAAATTTCAGGTTCCGAAATTTCAAAAATTACTTCCAAATTCGTAAATCTATGAATAATAAACTAATAATAGAATCTATTCTAACAACATGTATCTCATTCTGGTGGCTAATTTTTAAATTTAAATTTTTAAAGATTATTAAAAAATATTATAGATGAACACTATCACTAAAATAGGAAAATCTATACTTATATATACAATATATATATGAATACAAATATATATCAATAAATATATGTATAATTAACAGTCAAATAAAGCGGAATTATAATGAAGTATAGTTTTTGTATAATTATAGCAAAGACGCAATTCGACGGCAATTTATTCTTTTATAAGTATTGTTTCCCTAAAAAGTACATCATTTAGCATCGACTTAATTTACATTTAATTATTTTCAAGAAATGTTACCTTCCTAGAGCCTTTTACGTCTCCAGATTAGATGCAACTTAAATATATATGTATTTTTTCATTACTACTTTATCTAGTATCGAAACACAAACAAACAAATTACACTCGTGTGTGTGTGTGTGTGTGTGTGTGTGTGTGTGTGTGTGTGTGTGTGTGTGTGTGTGTGTGTGTGTGTGCTGTGTGTGTGTGTGTGTGTGTGTGTGTGAATACTATAGGTATAGATTTTCCTTTATGATAGTTTCATCCATAGTTTTAATAATCTTTAAAAATTTAACTTAAAATTGTTCCACCAGAATGAGTATACTGTTGTTAGAATAGATCTTATTAGTTTCTATTATCTGTTAGAATCTGAATAATTTTTGAAATTCTCTAGAACCTCGAAATTTCATGTATTGGAAAAAAGTCTCATCATTTAATTCCTTGTGATTATATTATCAACAGCAAAGAACAATAAAAAATAGATCTAATTCGAACGAATACATTAAGATATCCATATTTTAAGAAAATTTTTACATGCTGGATCGATATCACATACATTTAATGAGACAAGCGATATTTCAACTTTGACAACCTTGAGCAATACGTAACCGAACGAAGCTAAAATTT
>BMAW01040225.1:0-34883 GCA_019974015.1 Nephila pilipes | reverse complement strand
ACACAAAATTAAAAATCAAATGAAGCGGAATTATAATAAAATATAGTTTTTGTATAATTATAGCAAAGACACAATTCGACGGCAATTTATTCTTTTATAAGTATCGTTTCCCTAAAAAATAAATCATTTAGCATCGACTTAATTTACATTTAATTATTTTCAAGAAATGTTACCTTCCTCCTCACCTTTTACGTCTCCAAATTAGATGCAACTTAAATATATATATTTTTTCATTATTACTTTATCTAGTATCAAAACACAAACAAACAATTTGCATTTACAATCCTCCCCCCCCCGTAATAGCTTCGTTCTGTCGAATCAACAGAAAAAGTCATTAGCAGCGTTCTCTTCTCAATGTTCCTTCAGACTCTTAATGTTTGTGTATTAGCAATAAATATATGATGCAAGTATTATACTGATACACACAACTAAGGATAAGAGAAGATGTCATTATATGTGAGTTGTACCTTTCAAAAGTTTCTTGTTTCAATGTGTCCGTGCACGAAATTAAATGCATGTTAATTACGTAACATAAAAGAGTAATTCACAAATGTTAATAAAAAAAAATTCAATATTGTTCTACATGCGATCATCTTGTGGTACGAGAATATGCATGTGACAATAAATTTCTAACCAAGTGTTATGTAGAATTGCGAGAAATGAGCCGTTTTCTTTGAAAGTGGTGTAAGTCCATTTTGACAAAAAATTAGTTAATGATAAAAATGAATACAATCTACTATGAACTTTTTATTTATAAACTTTTTCCAAAAAAAATCTGTTAAAATTTCCATTGTTTTTATCATTACAAATTTTGGCAGTTAATGAAGTTACAAATATAATTACTTTGAAAATGGTGTAAGTCCACTATCCTCATAGACATACCACTATTTAGTTAAAAATTTTGCCACATAATTTCTTTAGTGCATTTTTATATGTGTAGCAACATCGGAAATGATATAAATATTCTTATAGTTTCCGAAATTTCGGCTTTCTCCCGTTTATTATAGAATATAGTCACTGTATGAAAATGTTGAAATAAAACCTTTTTAATTTGTTAACTTATATTTTTTTATTGTTGAAGTATTTAATAAAAATTTCATAAAAAGAAATTGGTTTGTTTCAATTGAGATTCCATAGTTAATATTTTGTAAATGTAAGACTTTTACTTTTTGCTAACTTTGAAAGTGGTGCAAGTCCTTTTGAAGTCATTAAAAGTATAAATTTTGGTTAATTACATTAAAAATGATTGTATTATAAACTTAAATAAATTTAATATTTAAAAAATACAAAACTAGTGTAACAACATTTATCCATATTTTTCAAAATCTTAAATATCTCGATATAAAATAAAATACACTTGCACCACTTTGAAAGAAAATGGCTCAGTTACTAATGAAATTGCTGCTATATTTCCGGTATCCATTTCGATTAAGGAAAACACATTGGTTTCAAAAACTGTATCTTCGACATAGCTCCATATACAAAAAGTCAAAAGGAGTAATGTCAGGTGAAAAAGGAACCATTTTATTGGGCCATTTTGGCCAATCCACTTGTTTGGGAAAGTCACATGTAATGCACCTATGACGTATGAACAGTGAGGTAGAGTCCATTGTGCTGAATAGTAATTCACGGATGCAAATGACGATGTTTTGGAAAGTTTCTTTGTACCAGCATATTGTGATGAGCTTATTTCTTACTCTTTTTCTAGTAAGTACTAAAGACCGATAATCTGCCTCACCAAGTTAACTTTTTGACTGTTATTAAAAAATTTCATCACTTGATTGGGATTTTTCTAGCCCATGATCTGTGCATTATTCTTATCCAATCGTCTGCAAACATAGGATGTAGTTAAATCATAGAAAAAAAAATATGATTTAAAAATTTAAATGAATTCTTAATGCTTTGAGACATATGCATAACAAATTCCAACTCTTATGGTTTATCATTCGGATGTAGATGCTGCACTGTTTTAACTTTAAAACTTCCTCTGTACCGGCATCGCCTAAAGAAGATACTAGACAACACTTTTAAAAAACGCCACCAAGTTAAATAAAAGGCATAATTGGTATCTAGAATTAGTTAATTTTCTTGTTAACAGATGATATTACTGAAAAAATGAATTTTAGGGATCATTTGTTATCCGTCGCTTATTTATGGTCAAAATGAAAACGGTGTTTTCTGAGAGAAGGAAAATTACACTCTTCCGCATCTGTAAGAGATCATAGTTTTTATTATTTGTATAATAGAAAATTATTAGACATATTGTGGAATTGCTGTTTATATATAACAATATTAATCTCTCCCTTAAATCTTCCCATTTCTGATTTAGAATATTGCTATTTCAGTGTCTCCTGTAAGACACATTGGGTCAATGGGTATCAAAATCACTCGATTTGAAACTATAATTTCGAAATATATTCCAGCTTCGGATGTTATTCTTTAATTGCTAACTGATTTCACCAAACGTAGATACTTGAGGGATACAAGAAAGAATCTGTATCTGTCAGGAAATGAAATCAAACAACTATTAGTGATCATTGCAATTATGTTTAACTTAAAATGTCCCAGAATTCGAAGGTATTGGGCAGAAAAAAATTAGAATTATAATGCACAAGGAGACATTTCTTGAAAGTATCGAATATTTTTTTGATATATTCAAATGCTTTTTTTACCACCTAATACCATTTCTTTATTTCAGCCTCTCGATTAGGGTATTAAGGCAGCATTTAAAATGTACTACATAAAGCAGACATATAAATTTATTTTAGAAACGGTGGAAGAAAGAAATTTGACTGTTGTGGAAGCAGGGAGAAGGCTTACGATTATGGATTGTATTACACATACTTCTTTTGCCATCAAAAAGTTGCGCCAATCGACTTAAAATGCTTGTTGGGGAAAAAAAATTCCGGCATGCATCAAAAATGGAAGTTTCGCGGTACAAAAAGCAGCTGTGTGTTCTGAAATTATAACTCTATCAAATGCAATAGGTGGCGAAGATTTTAACAACGTGCAAACGGTTGACATCGAAGAATTCATGCTAGAAAGGCCTTTGGATGAGGACGATTTGATCGAATTTATGACAGTTTTTGATAATAAATAAGTCGAAAATGACGAAGTCGAAGATATTCAGCTAGCTGCATTTAATTCGCTGGGGTTTAAAGTTTACTACAAGAGTACACAAGAACATTTCGTACTCATGATCTTGACATGAGGCGTGCATTCGTTTCAAATACCTTCGATTTTGTGTTAACAGATACAAATTATATAAACGACTATAAATAATTCGATTAAAAAACGTTTTTTAAAAAATAACGTTTTTTATATGGTAACCACACAGATTAAGAAAAATTATTGAAATACTACTAAGTTAATGTATGGTTATTTTACTTTAAAATTCTTAAAAGATCATTTGTGTTGTGATATACAGAATTCATAATATAATAAAATCAAAACATGCATTTTGAGATTTGTAGTCATTTTATTAAAGAGCCAGAGATTCAGAAAAGTTTACCTAGGCGAAAATTTTTGGCGATATTTTGCTCAAATCTTGTCACCCTGTTCCGTTCTTTATGGATTTAACACTCAGAGAAAAAAAAAAAAAAAAAAAAAAAATACAATGCAAGTTTTGAGTTTAATTTTTATCCTAGCATATGTTTGGCGCTAAACTGCATTTAAAAGAAAATTATGGTTCAAACTTATTAAAACGTCTCAATTGAATTGATCAGGCAGTACGAACGATTCTAAATTTCAAAAGCTCTAGGCTTGATGGGAAGTTAGTTAATTACAATCACAGAAAATTTGATGACACACACACACAAACACACACACACCAGAGTGAAATTCAAAACAGTTTTTAAGTGCTAATAAAGACTTTGATAACAATAAAAAAAACCAAAGAGGCCGTTAATAACGAACTGAATTCTTCGTCATTGAGTTCGACCTGGTTATGCTAAACATATCTCACAATTTAATGCAGTGATATTTGAGGATCCAGTTCGAATAACGTGTCGTTTCGCATGATGCTGATGAATGGTTGTTAATAGTTTCATTCTAGATTCAGTTTGAGAAATCTTGACATGTTGGATATGCCTATATGATGATTAATTTTTAATGTACACTAATTGTAATTTTTTTTGTAATAAAAATGAAGTACTTCTATTTTATAAATATGTAACATAGATTTCATCATTCATTTTTTGCACGTTTTATTTGGAAAAATATTTATCATACGCCTCATGTATTTTTTACACGAAAAATATTTTTACGTTTTTTCGAGGAACGTATCGATCAAGTAAAAATAGTGTTGGGTGTATATATATTTATAAATATATATGCATGCACGCACGCACGCACACACACACACACACACACACACATATATATATATATATATATATTGCGGAAATAGGCATACCGCTGCTTTTAAACGTCAGCGAAGGGTCTTAAAATGTATTGTGATTCAAAGAAATGTATAAATGTTTATAAAGAATACACTGACATTCATGTTAAAAATTAGATTACGTATCTAAAATTAAAAGGAAGATAATATTGAATTTAAATAAAATTATAAAAATACTTCTTCAAAACATTTGTTTAAATATTCAAATTATGAACTAAATTTTTTCTCAAATATCAATTTATTCTTTTCTTCTGAAATAGAACTCATTGTATTTAATCTCAGTCGTTTACCGTGATTGGATTTCTTTTTAAAAGAAAGTTCTATTTTTTTTATAAAATGATGTATACTATGTTCCTTGGTAAAGAGCGTGAAATTCTTTTGTTTCGCAGAAATAAATTATTTTCTCTCCATTGTTACCTAAATATAAATCCAACCCTCTTCTTATTTATACTCAAGATCGTTAAATGTTGTTTTTTCAGCTTTAAAGCAAAAATTCAAGCCTGCATTAATAAAACACACAACAAATAATTTTAATCTTCAGCGAAAAAAAAAGGATTAACCTTCAATTTCTTCCTTACAACAAACATTTATTTTCGATGAATCACAGTTTATAACCTTCATGTATAATAAAATTTGAAACAAAAAAAAGAATCAACTCCATTAAAGAATAAAACCTGGACACTAAAGTTCCATAACTTTTTTAAAACCGCTTTTTTTCTCTTGACCTTTTGTTACTCTGGGTTACAACTGCAAAAAACTAAGTGGTTGTAAAGATAAGACAGAGAAAAAACTATATAATGCTTCATTATTGATTTTATTTATTCTTTGTCTCCTGTCGCGCACAAGAGCTAAAGGTCCTTCTACTGCCCATGAGGGAGTTTTCGATCTGGGATGGGTGGGGGAGGATTAGTTATAGAAGAAACGATTTTTGGGAACTTCACAGTAAGTCAGGATTGGATTTCTTTTCTTGTTATATGTGTTAGTTTTTGATGTTTATGGATTGCCAATAGTATAAAAAGCATGCAATTACTTTTCTATGTGTCTGTTCTCGTATTAAGAAATAGACAAATATATATATGGAAACATTGCTGAAGTCTGTGATATTATATTGATAGAAAGGAAAAAAATACATAAAAACTAATAGGATGAAAGAAAATAATTAAATATCATTCTGATACCTTCAATGGCAATAAGAATAACTGTTTTGTAGAAATTGTATCATTATCGCAGCTAGGTATTTCTTAGAATAGTTGAGAGCTATAATGATTATTAGCAATTGAATTACATCTCTTTTTACTTACAAACAATCTAAAACATCCTTAATTGCTCATGTTGATTAATCGTTTGCGTATTAATGTCACATTTAGAAGCAACACGAGGGCAACTGGGGATGGACTTCGTAATTTTAAACTGGTCAAGAGGCGAGGACATATTTAAGTTGGCACTTCTCTCTCCAAACTTCCCCAATACAACAAGGAGAGAACTTACAGCATTGGCACATTTAACTTACGTCACAGCTTCACTATATGGCAAGTAATCAATGGAATCCCCCGAATCAGTCTCGACTCAAAAGTCCTAATCTCCCGACTCAACAGAAACAACATCGACCATGTACAATGGGCAAACGCGGACAATCTCGATTGAGTTTGAACTTTTAAATAAATAATATAAATATCAAAAATTGAAGTTCTATTCTCATTTCTACACATCTTTCTATACCAAAAAAAAATAATAATTAAATGCTTTAATGACACTGTAAAATGAGGAAAGTTTCTAACATACTATTATTATTAATTAAGTATCATTTGTACTTGAGATTAAAAAGTGAAAACAAAAAGAAACTATTTAGTTTTGTTTCCTGGACGCTTTATACATAGCCCAAGTAAAACATGAACTCTATAACAGATTTGCGTCTACTTAATTAAAACATTGCTATAAAATGATATTTTATGGTTTGGGATATAATATAAAAAACTCCGATTAATCATCTATGAATATGATAGTTCTACGACAATTTAATAGAACTTCTCTATCAAAATAATATGTATTTTAGTATTAAGATATTGAATTTAATGAATAGAGATCACAAATGAATACAGATAATAAATACAACTCATAAAATATATGAAGAGGAATAAATTTTTAATCACAGAGATATTTAATTTCATACGTTGAAAAATTTTGCATCGATGCAGTAACGTTTTTTTTAGGGAAATATAAATGCGTCAGTCATTCTTAATGTCAAAGAACAACGGAGGCTCAAGGATTACCGTCAAAATCAAGGGAGAATTAGGAATGGGAAATGGGAATATTACATAACTTACTGTGGTATTGTCTATTGATCGTTTTTTCAGAAGCCCATGAATATAACGCCTTTTACATCCAATATAATTATCACCATAAAATTCACAGTCTTCAACTACTTAGGAACACTGATTCAACGGAGGCAGCACATTGTTTTTATTGTTGTTCGGTGGTGCGTGGTTTGCCGCCTCCTTGGAGGGGGAGAGAGTTAGTGACCACAGAAAGAAGAAGCTGTTTAGAACCCTGGACCAGTGATTCCGAGGAAAAAATTGATTGGTCATTTTTTTTTCTGAGCCTTTACCAAACAGACTGAAAGAGACGTCTCATTCTTGCTAGTTATTAAGGTGTTTCAACTTCTGACGTTGCTGTAGAAAAAAGCAGCTGCAGTAGTATGGTTTCCGTTGTATGCTGAAGAATTCAGATTTCAACGATGGTAACAACTCGGCGCATAATGTCAACGACAACTCGTAACGTCAGAATACCAGTTTTAATTTTGTAGAAAATGGCTGGCAATCGAAACTAACGTATGAATTGGTATTAAATTTGTTTCGTTGCCTTATAACAGATGGCAGCACACAGCATCAAGGTGTCTCAGTAGTATCATCTGTCACCTTTCACAGGAATATTTTGGAACGCCTTCATAAGTTTCAGTAAGCGATTGTAATCCGGCATTTTTTCGATGGCTCGTTACCTTCTATAATTTGATTCCCATCGAACTTTTCTTTTCCAGAAATTTTCATATGGGATTGGGTGTTTTTTGATCATGGGTCATCAAATCGCGACACAGCGCTGCTTGCAGGTTTCTTTATTTCTTGTTTTTCAGCATTTACTAGTAAACTGTTGCATAGTACTACAACTGAGTACATACAGTGTATGTGGCTGCGATGGTGTAGTGGTTAGCGTGTCTGACAGCGATCTGTGTCGAACCCAGGCTGGAATTTCGGTGGCTTAGGTAGCTGGTCATGAGTCGTTTAAATTGTTATCTATAGAGATTTATATCTTTGGGTACCTCCGTTAAAACTGTATTGACATTCCAGAATCTAGCAAAGCCGTGATTTCGAAATTGACTAATGAATGACCTTTATTGTATATCAAACTAAAGAATATCTATTCCTCTCCTAGCCTAGTGGCCTTGCTGACTGCGTAATTTTCGTGGAGTCGTAGGTTAGGGCTCAGGTGCCACAAAAGAAATGCTCAGTTGTGAAGCTAATGCACGTTAAATGTACTCCATATTCAAAGTCAACTCTTTGGTGTGGTGTGGAATTTTGGAGATAGAGAGAGACAATTTCTAGTGTCGTCTCCATCACTTGACTGAGGTTTAAAATTACGAGGGTCTTCGACTTTTGCCCTGGTGTTGCTTCTCAGTGTGACATTAATAAAACAATAACTATCACAATGTTCTGCTTCTGAGAAATATCTTCCCAAACTTCAATTTCGCGGAAGAATGCGACTAAATATTATTACAAAATTAATTACAGTGAAATTATTTTTAAAACTCTTAATTATGGTCAAACTCACTTTCTAACAGCATGAAAACTTAGAAAAGCTGGTACTTATCGACTTAGAAAATAAGGGAAAAAAATGATTTTTTTCTATACGTATTTAGACCTTAGGTAACGATATACATTTATGACACTCGAGGAAAGATGATATGAATGACTTTTATATCTTCCTTCCAACTGTTTTCCAGTATTTTGCTCGTCATCCTAAATATTGAAATATAATAATAAATAAAAACTTTGCCTGACATTGATAAATCGCTTTCGTAGCAAGTTTTCCGGCAAATGAGCGTGGTTTTCCGGTTTTACAATTTGTACAGATTCGCTCTCCTCTCATATTTCTTTTTTTCTTTTCTTTTTTCAAATTTATTTTGTACACATTATCGTATCTAGAATTTCCATAGCTTTCCGAGATGAAGGCGTTTAACAAGAATTGTAATTACCAAAAGTTGATGATTGTTGAATAAGAGATGTTTTATAACAGCTTTGCTTTGTGGTGTAAAAATTATGGTTTATAAATCGTTTGGCAAAAATATACTTAATCTTTGTTTAAATTTTATTTCAATGCAAAAACTATTTTTAGAGAAATGGTTCTCTGTTATATTATATATAAGAACATTGATTTTATAACTGCGAATTTGATTGGTGACACACTGCAAAGACACAATTCGTATTTTATATATTTAGGTCTATGACTTATTATTTCAATACGTTTTGAAAGTTTTATTTATATAAAATTTAAATAACAAAAAAAAAATTAACAAACTAAATACCTACCTGTATTCAAGCCGATTATTTTTGAAACATTTCCCAAGGCAAATTAAAAGGGGCGGATTTTACAAGGATCTACTCATATACATAGCGTAAGTACTTTTCCGTTCCTCGCGCAAGCGATTATTTGCTCAAAATATGTAACACATTTTTCCATCTTTAATTTATATACTTTTAATTTATGAGGGAAATGTTTCGAAGCGGAAAGATCTTTATTTTTATGAAAATGAGTTATTGTACAACAGTTTATTTTATTGGTTTTTTGATCGTTGCCACAATGACGTTGGCATTATAACATTTAATTGAAAGATTGCTATATACAAGAATTTCTCTTTCCACTCATTTTTTCGACAAAAATTTTAAGGGCATAGAAAAACGGACCAGCATAGATTTCACACATCAGAAACAATACAATTAAATTTTAACAATGAGCTAGATTCTGATAGGGTTATCAGAATGATGCAGATCTCGCTTTGTCCCTGTTTATAGTCCTGGAGAATTATTTTGTCGTGATTTGACCGGTAAACACATTCAGTCCGTTATACCTGCTTGGCAGCATTTCTACCTTTTTGGCGACATGTCCAAATGTTGCTAAAAACTTATTTCGAGTTAGGTACGATATTTGAAAGTTGCATTGACTAAAAAACCCAGCACTATCAGGTTATATATATTGTAGATAGGCATATATTTGGTAAAGCATTTATATGTTGACTTTTTTATTTGTATTTTTTTAAAAACAAATATTCTATTAAAATAAACATTATCCATAGAGACAGATCTAGATCTCCATACATACCATAATCCATGCCATTTTTCCATTCAATATTACTGTTCTATTTCATACCAGGACATTCTAAGAATTCTGGATTACTGTATCGAAGACTCCTTGGTTATGTGATATATATTTTTTCTATTTATTAATAGAGCTTATATTTCTTGTGCACCTAATGACCATTTTTAATCATTCTATAGAACTATAAAATAATTTTTTGTCATTTTTTTCCCTTCTTAGTTAAATATCGAATAATCTGTGAGAAATACTTGCATTTAGGTATCATTTTAAAGAAAGCTATCACACAATATGGTACCAAATTTCTTATTCTTCTATGAAAGATACTTATGCAAATAGTGAACACAGAATATTATTTCCCTAATTGATACCAAGTTTTAAGAAATAATTTTAATTTGAGAAAAATAAATAAACAAGATTTTTAAAATTACAAAGTTCTATAATTTCTTTCAAAGAAAACAATCAGTAATATCGTTAATAAGATTCATTCATTACATTTTGTCCATTGTTTTATGTATCAGGAGGAAAATATTTCATATAGAAGGGGAATATGTTATTTTTAAAAATGGTACTTGGCAAATATAACTGAAATAAAATGGCAAATATAACTGAAAAGTTATATCCATATACAACTCAAAGAGAAAGAAAACTTTTGACTAAAAATTAATTTAATAGTTCAAAATAATTATTGAAATATAATAGTTAGCTCTACGATTAATTTTTAAGACATAAAGAGCCTTAAATTTGGTATTTTATTCCCTCCTTGTGTCCTGGTTCCCTTAAAACTTGAAGTTTTAAAATTAGTTTATACTTAGACCAAATATTTTCTCACCTACATGGCTAAAAATTAAGATATTAACCTTTTCTCGTGTCTTCACTTTCCTGGTAAAGAACTTATCTCAGCTTAAGACATTTTAGCCAAAGAATTCGCTAAAGAATGTCATGCCTTACTCTTTGCATTGTAAACTTGTTTCAGTAAATTCTTCTAAGGTCTTTAAAATCCCGTTGAGTTATTATGAGTTATTCGGAGATTAAATGTAATGGAACTTGTTAACAGAATTTCTTCTTGTTAATGAGGGTTTTATCTGGATAATAGCTATTAAGAAGCTTTAACATCTCTTTAAGAAATTCATCAGGAGTGTAGAGTGTGTTTAGTAAGTAAATAAACGAAAATAAATGACATCTTTAAAAGAGGTCAAATTTTGATTTATATATTCACGTTTCTTTCTTAAATTAAGTGAGCAGTCTACAAAATAAACCCATCAAAATGGTAAGCAAATAGTTTTAAAATGCAAATTGAGCTGTGAAAATACATGCATTGTTTTATTTTTGAATAAGAGTTCGATCCTAGATGTTAAATTTAACCGATTAACAAGAATGACTCAAAAAGTACCCGTTTTTGACGACAGATGGCGTTGATAAGACAGGTTGATACTACCATTGTGTTCTCCTATCTGTTAAAAAGCGTCAAAAGATATTGTGCATTGATTAAGCGGTTAGCTTTTGTCTTAGGTAGGTTTCATTAATAGTTAGGATTTATCAGGTTTAAGCCATTTAGTGCTGAATGAAGCTATGATTACTGCCAAACTATTGTCGCATTTTAAGTCACGATTTCACTGTCGATAAGACCAGGATATTTCCTTATGCAGGAAAAACCATGCAATAGTTTAAGAAAATGTTTTCTTAAAATCTACTCCAGAGAAGGCGAAGGCGGTCTCATCGGCCCGATAAGTCATGACGAAGAATTTTCTAGGAAGCAAAGCGTATCATACTCATGTACTACAAAGAAGAAGGAAAATGATTCATTGACAATATCCTATTAATCCATCAGTGCTGCTATGCTATCAATGCTATTATACATTGAGCTACAAAATTAACATTTCGCATTCCTAACACGGTTACTTTTTAAATTGCCCTCATTTTCTTCTTTACTAACGTGCGCTAACATGTTTTTGTTTAGAGAAAAAGGTATTAACAAAAATGCGTAGGCATAAAATAAAGAATTGATACTGTTTGGTTCAAAATGCACACATGTGATTATAATAAATACATTTAGTTTGAGTAAGGTATAAATTGCCAAGATTTTTTTAATTTCAGGTTTCATCATCTCCTTTTATTTTAATATCCGAACTGAATATTATTGTCTTCTTTAATAATTTATCGTTTGCTCAAAAACTTTAACATTTAAATTAATACCTGAGTTTTATGGCAAAATCATCTTTTTTCATTCTTTTTTGTTGTAAACATTGGTAACGTTTTTGTACTTTAGAATGCTTTGCATGAGAAAATAAATGTACATCATGTATTTGAAAAAGGTACTTTCTTTTCTTGGTGGTCATTATATCTGTGTTATCTAGGACTCGTTAAAAATTTAACTTATTATTGTCAGTTAAGTTTAAGTTAAAGTTTAAACAGTTTGCTTAAAGTTTGCTAATTTATATTTATTTTGAATAATACTACATTTTTGAAAACTTAACAGAAACAAAAGAGTTAAAATTAAATTATCACAACCAACTTCAAGTTTTTTTTTTTTAAAAAAATGTTTATGATTTTTAATAGGATAGGGAAAGAAAAGATGTAGCCTTTTCTTGAAGCGATAATTATATCAATGACTTTTTCATACATAGTTATATAAATACATTTGTTAATTAATTTAGGATATTGAAAAATTCTGCAGCAAATTATTGTAAAAATGAAGTTACACCTCACTCATTGGTCTTCCCGTCTGACTTGGTAAGTGATAAGAAACTATCTACATTGGACTACATACGTAGATAAAAGCTCAGTTATTAATATTGGTTCGTTTATCGACCACTGCTATATGACTCGATTTTACTCGGCTTAAACATTTGCGTGATTTATGAAGTATCCAATAAGACTTCATTAAGTGCTTAGGTTTTTCATCTGGATAACAGAGATTTAAACGAAACAGAGTTAAAAACTCATTTTAACACAAAGTTAATAAGGAAAATGTAGAGACAGTACAAAAGGCTCTGATGGAATGGCGCAGAAGATCCATTTTTGCTTCTGATTAATCTCTGTATCAGAAACAAGCAATGACTGATTGCCTGATGGTTTATTAAGCTCGCACTTGGAAGCAACACGAGAGCTATCAGCGAAAGACCTTGTACTTTTAAACCCTGGTCATGTGATGAGGACGACACCTGTGAATCCGCACCTCCATCCACTAACTCTCACATACGCCAGGGACTTGAGACTTCGACGAATTTAACGAGTATCAGCCTCGCTATTCATTGGGTCTTTAGTGGCAACAGGGCCAGAACTTACGACTCAAAGAAAACAATACCGGCTGCAAGTTCGCGATCATGGCCATTAGGATATCGAGGTCATGAAGACCAGTGATGAAGATTTCAAATGTTGTGAAACCCAAATTATTTCAGTTTAGTTTTTATTAACGTCGCACTAGAAGCAACATGAGAGCTATTGGCGAAGGAACTCATGATTTCGATCCTCGGTTAAGTGAAAAGGACGACACCTGAGCTGACACCCCCGTCTCCTAACTTCCACACCACGCCAACGGGAGGACGTTGGGCCCCAACTGTTTTAACGTGCATCAGCCCCGGCTACAAGGCGGGTCTTTGGCGGCCACGGATAGAACCCGCGACTGAACGAAAACCGCCGGTCACGAATCCGAAACCTTGACCACTAGGCTACCGCTGCCACTGTAAAACACAAAACACAAAAAGCATTATTTTTCCACTAGTGTCGGAAGGTATGTGATACGGAAACTGAACAGTTTCTTAACATTTACTTGAACGTGGAAATATAGAAAAATGAACGGATTGATATAAAAATGTATCATTTGCTTTTTTATCTCAAAATTATTACCGAATTTGTGCAGTTTATCAATTTAACCCCAATGATTATTTTGTAATTACCATGTAAGTTATTCTTAATTCTAAGTTTTTAACTTTATACATATCTTCATTTCCTCAACACCCTGGTACATTTCGATATTAATACCATTTACATTGACATCCAGTGCATTTAAAGAGTATTAATTATTAAAATTATCTATTAAAGGATGTAAATGCTTTTCAACCGGTTGTCCTAAATATCATATAATGATCACTGATAAAAAAAAATTGTGGTTTTTTAATGCTTCAGACTCTACGAAACCGACAGTTACGAAACAAAATTAAAATTAGGGAATCGCTTGAAATTTTAATTTACTTCAACAAATTGTTACTTACACATTGTGCGATTAAAATTGCCCATTTATATATTTTCCAGCCACAGACCGAATTTAATAATTTAAACCATGATGTTTGTTATTAACAACAGTAAGTAGTAACTAAATATCGTAGTTACATCATAAAGATATGACTGCAGTGCATTGGAAATATTTTTCAATTTTTGAACGAGTTAAAATTTGCTTAACCCTAGAACACTAGTGTACGTAAATTTTACGTGTGGTCTTCCTTTATTCGTTAATTTCTGGTTTTTCTCTTCCACCGATAAACTTGTTCGATTTTGAGTGCTTTGAAGCATCACGTATTAAGCTGCATGCCGATTGGTTTGATTTTTTTCGTCTACAGTTTATTTGACTCGCTTCATAAACTCGAACTCGCCACGTGAATTTTAAGTATCGCTAGTAATATGCGAAAATTTATCCACGTAAATCTTACGTGTCGCATGACTTTTAAATACGTAAATTTTACGTGTGGCTATTGATACATGACTTTTAAACGCTTAATTTTAACGTAGTCCTAGTGATACAGTCGTTAATTTTAAATTTGTGAATGACGAATATAAAATTGTTTAGATTCTTATTTCATATTGTGTTCAATAAATGGCCAAATTACGAAAATACACTCATGGACAAAATAATTAGCGCACAAAGAAGGAGTCATTTAAATGAAACGAAATTTTACATACGTAATGATTACTTTTATATAAGTAAAATATTAGAAAACCAAAGAAAAATAATCATTTATTTCGGAGGAAAAGGCAAAAGAACGGAGAATTTAATACCCTGTTGAACCCCCTGTAGCGCGAATGCGCGATGCGATACGATCGGGCATTGGGGCATACAAGTTCTGTATGATGTCTTGAGACATTTCGTTCCATATTTGCTGTACTCCTGCCTTTAGTTCGTTCAAACTCGTGGGATGCCCAACTCACAGTCCCAAATGATCCCAGATAGGCTCGATTGGAGACGAATCTGGGGTTCGGGCAGCCAAGGAAGGGTAGTAACTATTTTGGTACTTTTTCTTCGTCATCTTGACAAATTTTGATGCATAACGAAGAATGAAACTCAATTGCACTACTCTCTATACTCCAGATATAAAGAAAATCTCGAAACAGTGGGGTTTTGAAGGCAAACGGGCTCTGAATAATGGAAAGACGATGAAATCGTCTGGTACGGTGTTTACCATGGGTTTTGGAGTTGCACGTAGAATCATCAACACCGATGACTTAGAACAAGAAATTTTTTTTAAAGAATATTATGTGCTTTTATGGCACCGATTGAGCGAAGAAATCAAGAAAAAATGCCCACATTTGAAAAACAAAAAATATCTTTAAATAAAAAAAAAAAAATCACAGAATTGTAGTTCAAATCATTACAACATCCACCGCATTCTCCCGATATGGACCTTAATGACATTTTTTTTTTTATTTTCAAACTTAAGAAAATGGCTCAGTGGATAGCATTTCACTTTGAACGAAGAGGTCATCCCTCAAACAGATGCCTATTTTGAGGAGCTTACAAAATCTTATTTTAAAGATGGCTTAAAATGTTAAAGAAAATCTTAGAAAAATGTAGAGAGTTAGAAAAAGATTATGTAGCAAAATAAATAAAAAATCTACCTAAAATATTTTATTTTTCAATTGTTTTCTAAAGGATTAATGAACGACCCTTGCATTTGAGTTTGGACTTTAAGTTGTAATTTAAAATAACAAAATAGAATAGAATTAACGGAACGTCTCACTCTGATCCGAACATCACTTATGTAACGTAACACATATTTCTCTTTCTAGGGTGGTCGAACAGTTTCTTCTTATTTCATTTCTGTCAATGATATCGTTAGGTACAGTTTAATCAGCCCGTAGTTGGCGCTTTCCCTGCAGATGATTTGCTTCTTCAAATAAACAAATCTTGGCTGTGAAATTTTGCTTCCTGCTCTAGAAAACGAAGTAGAAGCCTTTGTGATATTGAAAACAACTTTCGAAGATAACACTTTGGGGGGGGGAAACTTTAATGTTCGAATAATTGTCTCCTTCAAAACTAGCGGTATCCCGATAGATGGAAACCTGCGTTCTAGTCGTCTATCAACCACCTGAGCAGACGATCACTGGAAGAAAATTCCAAAATTTGATCTTGAAGGCCGTTGACAAATCAATGAACATATGAATAAATTAACGCAATTGTTCTGATGCTCGATTCAGCAAATTCTGAAGGAATATCTAGGAATATGAAGGGTTGCATATAATTTTGAGTCACTAATCTGACTTAGCAATCAAAAATGCCATCCCCATGCCCGAGTCTTCGATCAAAAATGGTATTATTCTTTTATTCCTAGAGCCTTAATCATCAGGTCTAACTCCGTGCGATTTGCTCTTGTTTCCATGCATGAAGAGAAACATGAAAGCACATAAATGTGGTGACGAAGAAATAGCCAAAATATCTCTTCAAATATTTGCCTTGAAAATAGATATAGTTTTACTTTGAATTATCTTACGCGTGGGAAGGTAATCTTGGTCCAATATGGATTCTACGGGCCACTATTGGCCCAAACTTGGTTTGAAACGTAAGGGAAATTTGTACCCTTAAAATTCAAAAATTTTAAAAATTTATTTTTCAAATTTTGGAATTATAATTATGCTCATGGAATCTTATTTTTGCATTAATTCTGAAAATTTTAAAGGTTAAATAATGAACTTTATTCAAGATGTCTTTAAAATTACATCTTTCCTCTAATTAACAAATATAAATACGACTCTTGATTATTAAATGCTTATATATAATTATTATTGTATATAAAAGCAATTCCTCGTATAAACATATACACCAATATAAAATTGCCTCAAAGTTAAGATATGACTTTAATTGTTTTTAATTTAAAGAGTTAAAATATATCATGAAAACTTCTTATAAACAAAGATAGTTTTCCTTGTCGAAATCAATTTAGTTAATTTTTGATGTCAAGTGTCATTGAATGTTGTATTCCTTGAATAAACAGAAGCCAGAAAGGTATTACAGGAAACTTTTTAGAACTGTTTATTCACAAAAATGTTTAAAGTGTTAAATTGAATTTCAAGTTTTTGTTTCCGGTCTAGACGTTCGAAATTAGATGAAACAAAAACTTTAAATGATTTATTTTTTCTTTTTAAATACTTAAACTGTTCTAATTAGAAAAGTTATGAAGGTTACAATAATATATATATATATATATATATGTGTGTGTGTGTGTGTGTGTGTGTGTGCGTGCGTGTATGTATGTGTATGTGTGTATGTTTACATTACTATACTATTAATGATTTATAAGAATTATATTAATGATTTTATTTGTTTCGAAAAAACAATTTTTACGTTACTATAAAATTAAGAGAAAACTATAAAACGTAATGGTAAAAATATTTAACAAACTAAGGATATTCTACAAAGAAGACTAGCAAGCAATAATTTGACGTATATTTACTTGCATTATTTTCAGCAAAATTATATAGAGTATAGTTTAGTTTTTTATTAACGTCGCACTAGAAGCAACACGAGGGCTATTGGCGACGGACCTCGTAATTTTGAACCACGGTCAAGTGACGAGGACGACACCTGAGCTGGCACCCCCCTCTCCTAACATTCACACCACGCCAACGGGAGGACTTTGGGCCCCGAACAGATTTAACGTGCATCAGCCCCAACTACACGGCGGGTCTTTGGTGGCCAAGGATCGAACCCGCGACTGAACGAAAACCGCCGGTCGCTAGTCCACGACCTTGACCACTAGGCTACCGCGGCCCCCAAAATTATATAGAAGTAGCATTAGTAAAGATAATGACAACAGAATATTCCTTTGATTTATTTTAAGAATAGGAGAGAGTTACATTTCAACTCTACCACCACGCCGCAACATTATTATGACGTAATTTTCAATACAACTATTATCTTCGTTTGTCCAGTATCTCTTCTTGGAGGTTTGGTGGTAGTCTTCTATTGCTAGGGGGCTCACTTGGAGTGATGGCGTCACAGCATTGTTTTTACTCTACACTAGGCCATTACACTTCCTCGGGTCCTTAAGCACTGTGCCTGTACAGGTAGAAAAACTGAAAGATACAGGGAAAACAAAAAAGAGAGACACAATGAGAAGTATAATGATTAACATAAATATATACAGGGGGAGAAAAAAAGTACAATCATGATTATATTATAGATTATGACCACAACTTCGTGTGATCTGCGGCGATTGATGTCATATTAAGTCCTTCATGATTTCCATTTCATTCAACATCATACAGCTTATGGGGCTTTATTAGGATAATTTTGTAAGATCCAAAATATCGAGGTTTTAACATGAGATCTGTTCCAAATTGTTTTCTTTGGTTAGCAGTCAAGTTATCATTTGGAATTGGTGTGCAAGCGTTCTCCTTTTGTGGATGGTTCACCCGTTTTCCTCTTGAATATTCAGGATTTATAACATGTCTCCTCATTTGTTCACGATTTTATTGGAGAGAAGCTTGATTATCTTTCTCGATGAGCTCCAGAATTTCATTACTAACTTTTGCATTTCATTAGAACACCGTTTAGAAGATCGAGTAGAGTTATCAAGGTTCTACTTCTGATTGTGCTGTTCATTTTTTTTTGTTCAACTGCAGAAACGAATCGAAACCATTTAGTCGGATAACCCATGGGGAATTGTATAAGGACATGGATTATTGTTTCAGAGATGACTGTTCGAAATTATTGATATGGTATTTAAAAAATATCAAAAATGTAATTTTCAAAAGTGACTTTACACACACGCGCGCGCACACACAGAGAGAGTAAACTAGTATTAAGAAACATATGAACAGAATCTTAAATGTCTGGTAGCACAAACACGAAATTATAGGAAATTTTGTTTTGTTTTTTATATAAGTTCGAAAAATGATGCATTCGTTTCGGAATACTTTCTAGAAAACGTTCATAACCAATTCTCAGATTGTCTTTTCTCCAAAGTTCCGCAAATGATATTGCATTCAACTTCCTGAGCAATTTCATAAAAACATGGTATAGTCCTAAAAGGTTTCTTTTATAGGGAATTCAGAACCACTTTTCAGGGCACTAGCGACCATTTTGTTACAGTAGGAGATATAATGACAACAAAAGTGTATTTTGACTTATTTTAATGTTAGTAAAGATTTACAATTCTAAGTTTCCCAATGCTACAGCGCTATTGCCTCGGTATGGTTCTTAGAGCAGTTAACAGGTCAATTGAAAAGTCCCCAGCCTACCATAGTAAAACACATTTTTTTCACAAAATTAGTGTTTTTTTATTCAACATAATTCCCTTCAAGGGTGATACACTGATTATAGCAACCCTCCAACCTTTCGATACCATTTTTGTAGTACGATTTGACTTTTGCTTCAAAATAGGCCTCAGTTTAAAAATAGGCGATCACCTCTTCATTCGACGAAACTTTCTTCCCAGCGAGCATTCTTTTGAGATCTGAGAACAGGAAATAGTCGCAGGGGACCAGATCTGGAGAATACGGTGGATGAGGAAGCGATTCGAAGCCCAATTCATGGATTTTTGCCATCGTTTTCACTGACATGTGACACGATTTGTCTTGGGTAAACAGCACTTTTTTTTCTTCAAATGCGGTCGTTTTCGGCGATTTCGTCCTTCAAACTGTCAATAACGCTATATAATAATTAAATGTTGATGGTCCTTCCTTTTCAAGGTGGCAATGAAAATTATTCCATGCACGCATCCCAAAATACAGCAATCCTTGGCAGCCAGATATTGCGTTTTCCCACGCTTCGGAGCAGGTTCATCGTGTGCGTCCACTCGGATGAAGCTGTGATTGGACTTCGAATTAAGTGATGGAGCCATGTTCATCCATTAGTGTCCCATAACTCGACTCAAAGCGGGTTTATTAGTTTATTACGCTTGATCGACACTGCTCCGAATCATCCAACTCATCGTTCTTTTCGTTCAAAGTAGGCTCACCCACTTTGCTGACTTTCTCATACCCAAATATTCGTGAAATATATGAGTACACGTTCGGATATCTTTAGAGTGTCTGCTATTTCATTCAATTTCAGTGACGGTCGTTCAAAAATCATTTTGTGGATTTTTTTAATGTGTTTTCGTCAGTAACCTCTTGGGCGTCCACCGTCTTCGGTGCTCATTTCACCACGTCTAAACTTAGCATACCAATCCTTGATGGTTGATTTTCTGGGGAAGTGTCCGAAAACTCGGCATCAAGCCAAGTTTGCTTCAACTGTATTTTCCTTCAAAAAGCAATATTTTATCATCACATGATTCCTTTTTTATCCATTTTTCACAATAACAAAAGTTGCTTCACTCCTAAAATACTACTACAACTAATGATCGACGGTTGTCAAATTTATACGCATCTTTTAAGTGAGGCTAATTAAACAACATATGGATTTAAATCTAGTAGCGCCATCTATGTGTCAGACCGGGGACTTTTCAATTGACTTGTTATAGTCTCTAGTATTTCTTCTACGGCAGATAAGTGCCCTCAATGCATTGGTATAGTAATTCTGTGACGTGATGACTTGCAGCATTAGCTTTATTCTTCATAGATAATTTTTACTATGTATTTGTATGTGATTGATCTACTTGCTATCAATTAGCATCCTGAAGATAAATCTAATTTATCTTTGTATTCTTTGTTAGCATCATTGATATCAATTCTCGATACATCAAGCTAGTATATGAATCTACAACATCAGTACGCCATTTTATTTGGTTAAGCGCTGTATTTCGGTCATTTCCCAAATCGGCCATCCAAATGATTTCATTTATTTTACAGCCATACTGATCCACATTGTCCTCGGTCTATTTCTCTATCCTTTTCTATCTAGTGCCCATGCCAACGGAATTCTTGTGTTATCATATGATTTTAAATACATATCCAGTGCAATTTCTTAATTTAGACAATAATAGATTTTACACACATTTTGTAATACAGTATCTACCTACAAATAAAAGAATAATCAGTATACAGCAGTGGTTCTGAAACGTTTTAGTCTGACATCACCACTCCTACGCTTAAAAATTTCGAATGACCACCTTTCCCCATACATAAGTATACATAAAACAAAAACCATATTGTTTAATTTCTAATTTAATTAAAAAAGTTATTAATAAATAACTTTCAATTCTAATATACTCAATTTTTAATAAAAAACTATTTTGCTAAATTAAAATGAAACACTCATAAATTTTACTATCCATGATAAAAAAAATTTTTTTTTCTTGGAATATAAATAAAATATTTTCTCTTTTATAATTATTGAAATAAGTATCAATTAGAATCGAATAAAACAGTGAAAGGTGTACAGTATATTATTCTTGTGAAATACGCAGTTGTTATGTAACAGGAACAAATGACTATACCAACAAATCTTTTTTTTACTAGTCACCGCAGCTGCGAGACTGATTCACCTGTGTTGCTTAAGACGATACGTATCACGCGAGTACTGTCATATTTTGAATCTAAATATGCTGAAATTTCAACGCAAACTACGAAAACAATGCACTTAAGATATTTTCTCAATATGTAAATATGATTTATAGATAAACGTAGCCAATAACACATCAATCAATAACTCCAGAGACTAACCCAGAGATGGCACTCGTAGTAAACCAGTAACCAGGTCTTTCTAGAGTACTAACCTTTGCTTGAAACGTGTCAAAATTTAAGTCGATCGGATAGAAACAGCTGAGTTATCGAGGTTGGAGTAAAAAGTCGTTTTGTAGTTTTGTTTAAAATGGAAAAAAAACCGAGTTTCGTGTTTGATAAAACATTGTTTTTAACGGGTAAAAAAACACCGTGCAAGCGAAACAATGGATTGAAAAATGTTGCGGACTCTTGTCCATAAAGAAAACAACGATTTGTTGGGTTTTGCCGGGATTTAAACGTGGTCCGTACCGACACAAATGACGCGGAACGCTCAGGTAGACCTGTGGAAGCCGTTACACTTTGGAAAATGTGAGTGAAGTGACAAAAAATTATAATGAAAGATCGTAAAGTGAGCTCCGTGCAGGAAATTGCACAGAGATGAAGCACAGATATCATATGGAAGTGTATTTACTATCCTTCGCGAAAAAATTGAGCATGGCTTTATCAAGTGGGTGCCGCGATTGCTCGATGGAACAAAAAAACAAAACGAGATCGATGATTCAACTGTTTATCCTTCTTTTACTCATAACAAAAGATTTCTTGCGAAAAAAAAAAAAAAAAAAAAAAGGAAAAAAAAAAAAATTTTGGAAAAAAAAAAAAAAAAGATTTGGAAAAGTGTTGGAACTTGATTCTTATCGCCCTAAAAGGTGATTCAACAAAGGATTTTGATGAATAAAAAAAAAAGTTTGCAAAAATGTTGTTTTCAATGTTAGTCTCGGGAGTTATTGATTGATGTGTTATTACTATTTTATAATTGAGCCCCACAAAAAAATGTAACGCATTAAACGGTGTGGGAATACATTTCGACTAATGTTTCTTTAAATTCATGCACCTAAATTAAATTTTCGTGACACCAACATTACTTTTTGCGATCGTATTTGGGATCGCGACCTACACTTCAAGAAACGTTTCTATTCAGCATATAAAATACTTTTCATTCTCCATTCATCATCAAATTAGATTTTGATGCAGGCTTAAATTTTATTTCATGCGTATGTAGAAAGTAGCTTTTCAACAATTCGGTTTCACTTCATTCACTTAATTAGGTCATCACAATTAAATAAGATTCAGTCATCAATTAAATTGTCAGACAGTGAAGAGAATCAAATGAATATTATTCAAATTTGAATACCTAAATTATTATTTAGAACCTGTCTCTACACGCGTTGAAACCCAAAAATAAATACTATAAATTATTTCTGGATCCTAATATACGTCTGTGTATAGGCGGTTATTTTGCACAAAGATCAAATCATCTAATCTATTTCCTCTTATCAGCACACGTCGATCTTCGTTGACTTAATTTTGCAATTTCCTTTTCTATTATAGCTCTCCTCAGCTTACAGATATTATTTCATCAATATTATTCATTATATTTCAAACCAAATTTAAGGAAGCCTCTGTCTATTCACAAAATAAAGTTCTCAAATTAATTGACGTCAATTGAAATTCCTTTCAGTTAGTTGAAGGTAAATGCTCGTACGTATGAAGGTAAATACTTGTATGTACCTGAACTGGCACATCTCTCTCCTAATAGTCACATCATGCAATGCGCATGTTAGAAGTGAAGACATTCAAATGATGTTTAGGTTGGCTAAAATGATAACTCAATGAAAAAAACTTTCAATTAATGCAAATGCGATCGCACAATATATAGATAGAAAAAAAGATTAAAGAATGAATATTCAGATATACGAAATTAACAAGGTTTGAGCAGAAGGAAAGAAAAATATTAGACTTAGAACACGTTATTTTAGAATAATGAAACTGAGTTTTAAGGTGAGATGACATATATAGACAGAAGAAATTGGTCAGATACTGAATTAATGCCAAACCACATTTTTAAATGCCTGACAAGTATAAGGTGTTGACAATTCATGGATAAATCACCGGATGAAAAATTATACGCTAACGAAATCGTGCAGATAACTGAAACTGTTCTTTTTACCCGAGGTTTCATATTAATAACTCAATAGAGTAGACAAAAACAAATTATAGTGGATTTGTACTTTCATTGACTTGAACCTCTCCGTCGGGTAATTTTCTCATATATATGTATTTGCTGACGATTTGGAAAGTAAAATTTCTCATTGTAATATTTTTATCGGATTAGTGAATATTGTATATAGTCTAAAAGGTTTTAATTAGAAGGATTGGGATAGCTTCAATATTTTTCAACATTTTATTAATGACATGGACGGACACACACAAAAAGACAAATAGTTCAAATCAGAAAGTGGGGTGAATTATCGTTCTAGATAGCAGTTCGAATTCGACAATTTCGCAGCATCGCCATGTTCTCAAGTTCTGTTTACTTTCTTCGAATTTGACTAGCGTTGCCAATCGCAGTTTAATAAACTATACAAAAATAATTGAGCGCTCGCGACAAATATGTATTTCGAAATAATATTAAAGTTTCCTTGAAAGAAATCTTAAATTTTTGTTCCATTAAAAAAAATTGTAAAATTTTGATGAAACAGATATTCCAATTATGCCTACAAACACATTCCTATGAAAAAAAAGTAAACAAAATTTCCATTTCAATCATTAAAAATGAATGTATTTTTACGCATTCGAGAATTCGGAGCAGTATTTATTATTCTTTTGAGAATGTATAATGTAAGCAATGCATCTTGCAATATATAATAATTGCTAATTCTATGTTATTTTGCATTAACTGTTTAAAATCTGAATTGAATAATAATTTGTAAGATTTATTTTGATATTACAAATGTTCACTTTCACATTTGCTCGATCAAATTTCTCTGATTTATTTGAACACATTTATTTTATTTATTCAGTTTCAATCGTTATAAAATATTTAATATTTATTTTTTCCCTAGAAATAAAATAAAATGGCAAATGTTTTGAACATTATTTATTTATATTCTTAAGTGAGATATATTTTGATGTTGCAAAACTAATTTGCAAATTATATACATTAGGAAAGAAATATATTCAAAGGATTCAACAGTTATTTTATTAACAGTTTTACGATATAAGCTTTCTTTTTTTAAAAAAAAGTAATCTAGAAGAATAAAAATACAAGTTCAAGTGGGAAATTTAAGTCTCACGTGTATGCTGAGGAAGCGGAAAATATTTATAATAATGATAAATATAAAATTTAAAAAGTAATATAACATAAACAAAATGAAATGTCTAACAAGAAAAATGGAAGTAAAAGAAAGACATTCTCAGATTTTGACATAAACAAAATGCATAAATATCATACGTGCGTTGTTAAATGTATCTGTTAATGAAGACAAACGATGTATCTAAGGAAATTTTTGTATTGATTGTCGTCATGTATCAAATGGCACCAAAACGAATTCAACATAGTCTTGTTGGTGACAGTTTATTAGTACTGTGTCTAATTGTCACTGTAAATGATACTTAGATTTAACAATTATTTGATCCAAAGAAGGTGAAGATGGTCTCATCGAACGGAAATTATTTTTCGTGAAGCGAAGTTTGACAAACTTATTGATAATTTAGAAAAAGAAAAAACGACCAGTGAAAATTACCGCATTAAGTTACCCCTTTTTCTTTTCCTATTCCTAAACACGGGTACTTTTTAAATCACCTTTTTTAATACATAAAAATACATATATTATTAACATAATATTTATACACTACATTTTGATCTAATTAAATCCTTATTCTCATAAACACTTCATCCTAACTTATTGAAAATTAATCTTAAACCAAATTGAGCTATCATGTTTACTTTTTCAACAAAAAAAATCCCCAACATTTAATAATTTACCATAGAAATGTATTAAAATGTAATGTTAACTTTCAAAATTTAAAAATTTGGGAAAATAACAATTAATGTCAACAATTAATTAAAATTTCACACATATGGAAGGGAACAATTAATAGCCCATTTTTTTACAAGTTTATCTCCAAATCGTTTTCGTACAATTTTATTGGGAACTTTTGGATTAAATTATAATATAAGAATTTTTTTTCATAATATCTGAATTAAATAATACTATAACTTGTATCATTAGAGAACATAATAATTTAAGAGAAATAAAACATAATTTTTGTGTTTTAAACTGTTTGTTTGTCTCTTTATAGACATAAATATTCTTATACCTTTCTGCCACTTTTACTTTTTTTGTCCTTGTATCTTTTTCCCCGTCTCTTTATCACTTCATAGACATGTGCATTCTTATATCTTCCAACCACTTTTACCTATTTTGCTATTCAAGGCGAGCACCAAAAAAGAGTACTTTACATTTTACATTTCCCAAGTCTATTTATCAATGGCAGTGGGCATTCCCTTCCCTTCTCGTCTTGTCTTTTTTTCGTCTCCGCACCCTTTTCTCCGACTGTGAAACTGGTAATACTCCTTATCCAACCCCTAAAGCATTTCGCGGTTACAGAACCATCCATCCCCTCAAACATAAGTTTCCAATAAACTCGGTGTGTGCACAGAATCATTTAGAAGTCATCCTTTTTATCCTTCAAAAATGTATATATTGATATCTAGAGGATTTACATAAGAATAAAAAGGTTTTTAAACAGAAATATCATGAAATGTGTGCGTTGGGGTCATGTGTGTATCAAACTAAAAATATGTTTTATTTTCTTCATATATTTCATTATCACTTTATGTAAATGTAAGTTAACGAAATTCCATTTTCCTGAGGGAATTTTACTTTGAATAATTCTATATTTATTTTATAATCTTACGGATTTCCTATTTACTTGGTTTATTGTCCGGCTTTACACGCAAGAGGTCACCTTGACTCTTATTTCATTGAGTTTCTCTTTGTTTGAGGCTGAAATACTTGAAAAACCGACTTAAAGTGAGTTGAAAATTGTATTAAGTCTTCTTTTGAACTCGAAGATTCTCTAGGGCATTTCATATCTGAGATTTTTCTCTCGAATTTTCAGTGCCTCATCTTATGTGGAACTGCGGTTATTTTTTAAGCTATTCTAATTTCAAGCTGAAGAAATAATCATAACTTTCTTATTTTTAATTATTATTAGAGAAAATATGTATGCATTTGCTTAACGATTTGATACAGCTGCCTTCCAAGTAAAAAGAAAAAAAAATATGGTATTCGGGATAATTTTTTCTTTCGTTTACTTTTTCATTATTTATCGATATTTAAATCTGTCACAAATCACTATAGTCACAAAAGTAAGTAGTCTGTTGAAGTAATCAGACAAATTAACCTTGAACTCAAATTTGGTTTATTTAAATCTTAAAAATGATGAACACCTAAAATGCTAATTGCATCGCCTATGGACTTATCCATACTCAGGTCCCTATCTAAAAAGTATGTTATAAATATTTATTTATTTTTCAACTTCTTACTGGTTCCTAGTGAGTAATAAATTTTGCAAGGTGTGTCTGTCTCTCTGTCTGTATTCACACCCCCACTTTAAATGCTATACCTCTCTTAATTATTTTAACTTCAGAACAATTTTTTTTTCAGCGTCGATATCTTCCTATCATTCTCTCAATCACAATTACCTCTATTTGACTTACCATCGCTTATAAATGATGATTTTAATCGATCTTTTTCACTGTGTTAAAATATTTATAATTAATTACAAAAGTCAAGATTCATTTACCAGAAGGATTTCTCAATACATTTTGCATTATATGAAAGTCCAAAAGACCAATGTAACGATGGTTTGAAACGCTCAGAGTTTGACAAAGTAATAAGTCTTTACTTTGTCAAAACATCTTGGATAATTATGTATCAAGGGATAATTATATATCAAGGACATAAGAAAATTCTCATGTCTTTAAAATAGCGAGCTTTTGTAGATTACTCAATTTCTCTGGTTTTTTGAAAATTAATATTGGCTTTCAATTTATAGAAGGACTGTAATTCAATTTATTTAAAAATCTTTAAAGCATATATCTGCCCTATGTCTATCCTTTCCTAACTATAACTAGTTAAAATTTAAGATTTTATTAACATTATATGCATCGCTGAATAATCAACAATTTAGCATCGCTATTATAATTAAACGTGTTTCATAGACATAAATATAAAACATTAACTCTATATAACATAATAATAATAACAGAATGAATAATTATTGAATATTATCCGGTAAATCTATTGTAGAACATTTTGCTTTAGACAAGAATGTTCTTTTATTCTTGGAATTTTTCCTACACAAATATTAAGTTCATCGTATATTTTGCAAATGTAGTCAAGTCTTAGATCCTCAATTATTTTTATAAAATATTTTCTTAGTAATTTATATTTAATAAATGATAATATTAGAGAATGTGCGTAGTTGATGTTTTACGCTGAAAGTAATGGTACGAGTGTATTATATTCATACGATAGACTAATGACAGATTTGATTGTTTTGAACTCGAGACAGGACTTCCACAACATGCTGTTGTAGGACTATGAATTCCAATTCTTTAAACTTGACTTAAAAAAAATAAATCATACAACACCAGGCATCGAAAACTATTATTTTAGTTAACAATTTGACTGTGAGACTAAAGTCAGGATTCTCAACCTGTGGGTCTCTCTTGGGGCCCTTAATGGGGAACGCAAACATGTCGAAAATAAATAGTTATTAAGAAATTCCATTTTACTCTCTTAAAAAATACTATACATATTTACATTGATAAAATACACTTATAAACCGGAATGTATTATTTTTGCGTAATGTATTTAATACTTAAAAAATTAATACTAACTTAAAAAGGAGCTTAATAATTATTAATAATACTTTGGGATTGTATTGCAGAGAAATGGTTTTTCAAAGGAAGGTTTATTATTAAAAATAGATACTCTATGTTATTTTTCCATATTTTGCTGAGATATATTTTGTCTTTAGAGCAGCCACCTCAGAAAATGCGGTTTTGCAAAGGTAAGATGTTCAAAATAGAAATAATATAAGAATACCCTTGTTTTGGGGGCAGAAAATTCACCCACGATCTCAGCCCAAAATTAAAAGATTGATTTATTACTAAATTGTCTTTTGATTTCGTCACTTGACGTGAAGTCTATAAATATTCCATCAGTAGCAAATTCGGGAGTATTATAAAATGGATTCCTTACCTAGTCGTAATTTGCTACTAAGTTGCTGTGTGTAAGACAAAATTTTCAAAGTTCTTTGCCAGCAATAGCTAAATGAATTTCAATAGTTACAGAAACAAACTTCACGCGTTGTTCTTCAGCCTCTTACGTTTCAACACGTTTATCCACTTTTGTAAATATTTCTAATTTTTTTTCCCTTCAAATTACTGCTCCACAAATATAATTTTCTATGAAGAGCATTAATTTCATCACTCATATCCAACAAATGTACATTTACACATTGAAGTTGAAGGTTCAAGGAATTTTATTTCTTGAAAATGTACAAAAAATAGCTGGCTCACTTTAATTATACATAAGCCACCGGAAAACTTTTTGACATTCAAATCCATTTTCTTCTTCTAGAAAAATGGCGATTTCATCAAATAATTCATAAACACGCTCGTGATAACGATCTTGCTTCGCAATAAAATAGGAACGTTGAGTCACCTGCACCAGTGCGTAGAAAGCGCAGAAAAGATTCCTGATTTCGAGGGTATCTTTTCATATATAAATTACTACGGTTACAACAGTTGTTAGTACAATATTTAGACCAGAACTCCCTTCTTTGGAAGATAATTCATCTCTGTGAATCAGGCAGAATGTACAGACACTGTGGAATTTTGTGTGTCTCATAAGTTCTTGTATACTTAAAAAATTTCCATATGTTGAAAGAGTAACAATAGTGCATATTCCGAACCAATTTTTCCACTCTACGTTTAATTTGCTTATAAAACCACTTAAGATAGCAAATAATGCAAGTGTTGTTGCTTTGAATTCTATTGGATTGCAAAAAATTAATTCTTCTACGTTTGACTTACCATCACGAAATCGAACATAGGCACTGAAATGAGCATCTTTATTGCTATATCTTGCCACATCAAGCTGAATTGAGAACATTTTGTTACACAACTCCCTTAACTTTGATGCAATATATCTTCATATTTATTACAAATTCGTCGGGAAACAGTATTATCTGATAAAAGTATGAGCTACAATTGCTTGGCTAAAATTATCTCCAAATATAGGTCTACAATCTCATTTGCAACTGGAAAAATACGCATTACCTAAATACGCATTTGTCATTTTATATCTGGCTATTTTATATGAAACTTTCTAAACTTTGTGTTTTATGTGAAATTTTGTAAAAACCTTTTATTTGAAACTTTATAACAAATAAATCTTTTTCATTCATAGACAAAGATTTTTGAAAAATGATTTTTATTTTTCATACAATTTTTATTTTGTGACGACATCTGATTACCTATCTTGTTTATCTTCTTATATGTTTCTTCAATTAAAAGCTCTAAAGTAATACGATCTTAAGTTCAAACACAAACTAAATCAATAAAGTAGTTAATTACATCTAAAATATAGTGTTTATTGATCAACTTACAGAGCAAATGTTCTCAAAAACAGTATACTTTCTCTGTCTGCGTGATCTATCAGTTTCTATAAACTATCAAAGAATACGCTAACCGGAATACGATGCAAGTATCTTCAGCAATTCTCCCACAGCTTTGATGCCTAATTTCACCCAATCTACAATACACGGCAGAATATTCCACGTGCATCACACAAAGACTCTTCTTATTACCATAAGATTAATTAATTTTCAATCCAATTCTCTGTAGTTTTTATACAACTTAATAATGTCTATTCACTTCAACTCTAAATCTTACTCAATTTGCATCACGATGAGTGGGAAGAAGAAGTTGACTTACAAAATGGGAAGGAAAAAAAAAGGAAAGAAAGAATTGCATTCGAAGGAAGAAAAAATCGCATATAGTACATGTTACAATTTTTTTTTCGAAGAACATATGTTAATGTAATCACAAAGAAGCCTTTCTAAATGTTGATTAAGTTTTAAGGTTTCATGCTGTTTGCTACCAAAAAGTTTGAACAAAAGAATTTTAGGGCATTTGTTCTTCTTCTGCTTTGGTAAAACCCAAATTTAAGTTATCTTAAGAATATTCTCAGTATTTTATATTAGGAACTATGCTCGTCTGTGCACTAGTGGATCCATTATTCTGTTTAAATCTACTGAAGAAAATATTTAATACCACGAATTGTAATTAACACGCAAATTACAACATACACATTCAGGATAGATTCGATAACGATAAAAGGATCGATTCGACTTAGACTGACTGGAATTCAACGAGGTGTAACATCTATACACGTAGACGTCATTGTCGAGCACACGTTCCAGAACGTTCGAGGTAAACTGTGAATTCTCGCGGCTTCGCGAGAATGTCCGATATAGTCGACGTAAGACAGAGAACTTAAGAGAGGCGTGAATTAAAGTTTTGTCAATGTAGGGAATCACTCTTGTCAATATCAACAAATTCACTTATTCTTAGTATTTTGTAAGATTTGTAATTAAGGATTGTAGTTTAGCTTCAGAGTCTAAATATATTATTTTTGTATAAATTGTTATAACATGGGGGGGGGAGGGGAGATGAAAATTATGATTGAATATTGGGTCTCAATTACTGAAAGACTCGATACGATTATATACTAAGATTATACATGTTGACATAGGCATGTTCGAAAACTTAAAACCTCCAATAAAAATTAAATTATATAAGACAATAAGACTTTATTTTAGTGAACAATGAGTTTGAGAAAAATATGCATGGCTCAAACATTACAATTGAAGAAATGCTAGAAAAACTGTAACATTCTCGTTGCTTATTCTTCTTACTTATTATATAACACATCAATCAATAACTCCCGAGACTAACCCAGAGATGGCGCTCGTAGTAAACCAGTAAAGTCTCTTCTTAGAGTACGAACCTTTGTTTGAACGCGGTCAAAATCTTTGCGTGAAGCCCGATCTGGATCCAGAAACATTGAGCTGACGAGGCTGGAGTAAAGCCCATGTGAAAGAGTCTGTCTTAAAACGGAAAGCAAAACCGAGTCTCCTGCGGGGTCTGATAAAACACGATTGTTTCCTGAATGGGCAAAACGACCGTGCAAGCCGTGGAAAACAATGGATTGAAAATCACCCGGATCCCTGGTCCATCAAAGCAACGATCGGTCGGCGGTCTGCCGAGTTTGAACGCATGCACCGATTACCAAACGACGCGGAACGCCCGGCAGGACCCACCCTGTGGAGTCAAGGTCATTAATCAAAACGTGTGAGTGAAGGACAAAACTATAACGGAAAGATCGTGTGCTTTGTAGGTCTGCGAGATCATTGAGGATGATTGGCTGGTGACATCACATGGAAGGCACTTCCACCATCCCTTCCCGCGAAAACTGGAGCTACTTATGCCGCCTTCCTGCTTTTGGGCGTCATGATCGTCTCCCCTGATTCTGAAACCAAAACCGTTAAACTGAGCCCGGATGATGATCCAGAAAATGGTTTGATCGCCATTCTGAGACCGCAAGTAACGAAAAGATTCTCATGAGCGCCGAAAGAGCGCCAGGGCAAGAGTGCTGAGCAACTTTCTAGGGGAGCGCGATCTTGAGCGCCGCCGAGGGAACCGATCAATCCTTAAAGTGTCATGATCAACGTGCTGCGTTACGGGTTTGACGAATCAGCGCCAACCCAGCAAAGCGCAACGTCATTCAACGTTGGTCCCGGGATCGCATTGATCCCGTTACGCGGGTTGACAACAGTGCTGGTTGATCTTATTGTTGCGATTATTCCTTGATCGTGAAATTTGCGGAAATCCAGAGTTTACGATGACCTGCGGGTATCCTCAGATCCTCATTGTCTCTCCGTCCAGTCAATGTCCAACCTTGATGTTCCAAAACACCCACGATCCAGCAGGATATATTACGCGCCTGAACCCGGTTCAGAGGCCGCTGGGGTAACCTCCTAAACGATCTCTTTGCGGGCTGAGGCTTTCTCCGAGCCGGGAGCTGACAACCCCAGGCGGTCCCTCCGCCTCCACCTTTGGATCCGCGGTCCGTAACTCCTGATAAGGTCCTGATTGCCGAGGCGCCGCCCCAGGCAGGCCTCCCGCCAGAAGTGCCAACGCCATCGAAACCAATCAATCATGCACTCCGCTACGATTTCACGAACAACCTCATATATTTGTAAATCATAGCAGACCTGGATAATCACCCGCAAAACCATTGGTATCTCATCTTCAGGCTGCATAATCCCTTTGCGCAAAGAAAACCATTTCTCCTTCCGAGAACCTGCTTGAAATTTATAAAATCGGGCGACGGTTCCATTATCACGTAGTCCTGATTCCCAAAGATCCGATTTGAATGACTATATCCCACATCCGACTGACCATCAAGGAAGAAAATCCACTCATCCATGCGTCTTCCCCGAGAACCCGTGACAGAAAACCATACATCTTGACAAACAGTCGTCCTGTAAAGCGCAACCTGATGCGTAACCGGAAAACCAGAACTCCTTACAACGAACTGATCCATTTCCATACTCCACCTCTATTAACCTTTATTGGCAAACGTAATTGATATCAGAAAACCATAATCTTTGTCTGGCACAAAGCTGAATTATAACGAGCTCCGATAGAATCGGGTAACCAGCGCGAACCGCAGTGCGAACCATATTTTCTGGATCCGCAGTGCCGAAACGTGCATTAATCCCGGAATGGAAACAGATCGATCTCCTCAAGACGATCATACGAGCCCCTAAACCGGGCAATCCATCCGCGAAAGACTGAAACCCTTTAAATGATTAGCGGATCTTCCTGAACCCAATTACTAATTAAAGCCGCATTTCCGAATTTCAGGACCATCAATCCCTCCTCCCATATCAATCTCCTTCACTGAAGCGCAACTTTCATGCGCCAGTCCCGCAATTAACCCCGGGAAAGAACCCTTACGCTCCTTCTCCTTTTGATGTTATGAAAGATTGGGAAAATCACATAATAGTAACCCAGAACGACACCTCTCCTGACCTCCTGAACCATCAAAATTGATCCATCCTCGGTAGACCCGTGGGAGAATCAATCTGGTTCTCCAGATTCATCAACCATCCCATCATCATCCGGTTGGTAGACCATGGCAGAACGAACCTCTCCCGATCCTTCTGGAAAACGATCCCCGATACAAACAACCCATCATGGCATCCTGACCAGGATAGTAGATGCGTTTCCCGATAACCGCAATTGGACAATTACGCGAGAAAGAACTTGCAGAACTGCTCCTGATCAGCCTTCTCCTGAATGGGATTTGAGAACAGGAGTCCGACGGAAGCTGATCCTGAGCATCGACGAAAACGGGACCTGAACTAGTGAGTCTGGAACAAGTACCGAGCAAAGTCCTGAGTCTGGTTCCTCATAAACATTCCCCATTAATCCTACTTAAAATTAACCTGAGGAAAACGAATCAACTCAAACTCATCCGACCTCATGCCATCTTCTTTAATAAGAACCCAACCTTTCATAAGAACGCAACATCATTGACTCCTTATCATGATATCTCCTGGTCCGTCCTGATTCCGAGGGGCTGGTGACGTCCCCTGGGGATCGCAGATTGATTAACCGCAACTGCTCACATGAGAATCATTATATCATCTCGATCTTTATCCAAGATCTTCTTGACCTCCTGAAAGGCTGAACTCCCTTTATCTCTCGATAGCAGCGCGCCGAACCTTATTTGGTTCCGACCTTTTCCATTGCCCATTCGATGTAAAAACCATGATTGAATCACTCCATGATAAAGCTTTAATCTTAACCGATCGAGCAGTCAATTCATTTTCATTGATCTCGCCTGAACTGGTAAGATAATTCATCCCAGAAGTAAACATCGACCATCATTGGGGAACCCGATCAAACCACCATTATTACCGCATCGGGGCAACCGACATCCATGACCGAACAGCAAAATCATCAAAGACTCCTTATACCTGAACTATCAGGGCGGGGCTATTATCAACCACACGTCCTTAACCATTAAAGCGCGAACCCGGGCAACTTCCAGAGGCGATGCGCAACGTTCACGATAGAAAACGTTTTCAGGGGTCATATCCAGGCTTTCTCCAGCGATTAAATCCAGATCCAGATGCCTGAATACCGTCGTGAGCTGAAATTAACACCCTCATTCCGATCCAGCAGACCGATCTCTGCAGACACATCTGAGAGTCCAGGCCAAATGAGCTCTGATCGCCCTGACATCGCAGTGAACTCATTTCTGAAGGTACGCCAATCATCGCATCCCGAGAACCAGTTTTACCACCTGAT